>JAJPUD010004647.1:1465-27825 GCA_023553655.1 Myrmecobius fasciatus | reverse complement strand
AGCAATGGGAATTATTTGAACCTTACTCTAATCAGTATTGTCTCAAAGAGGGAAAATATACACAGTCAACTGAATATAGAAATCTATCTCACTCAACAGGAAAGTATGAGGGGAAGAGTTAAGAACAGAGGACTAATAGGAAAAAAAGGTAGATTGTAGAAGATATAGACAGAAGCAAAACACTATTGAGGAAGAAAGGGTAAAAAAAGAGAGGACAAATAGGAAGAAAAATAGGACAGAGAGAAAAATACAGTAGTGATAATTGTGGATGTGAGTAGGATGAACTCTCCCATAAAATGTAAGCAGAAAGCAGAGTGGGTCAAAAACCAGAATCAAGAAGCACACATGAAACAGACAGACAGACACATACACACACACACACAGAATAAAGATAATAGATTCAAATATAATCAATCTACTATCATTCAGCTAAAGCAAAAAAAAAATAAATAAAAGGTAGGGGTAGCAATCCTGATCTCAGACAAAGCCAAAGCCAAAATAGACCCAGTTAAAAGAGATAAGGTAGGAAACAACTTTTTGCTAAAAGGTATCATAGAAAATGAAGTAATATTAATACTATACATATGTGTATTATATCTAAAAGATGTAAGATCCAAATTCTTAATAGAAAAGTTATGTGAATTACAGATCCATGGCCAAACAGAAGATAGAGAGCATTACAAATTGTAAAATAGATAATTTTGATTACATCAAGTTAAAAAGTTTTTGCAAAAACAAAAACAATACAACTAAGATTAGAGAGAAAGCAGAAAGATGGGAAACAATCTTTACAGCAAGTGTCTTTTAAAAAAATTTCTCATTTCTTAAGTACATAGAGAACTGAGTCAAATTACTTATTCATTAATTGATAAATGGTCAAAAGATATGGACAGGCAGTTTTCAGATGAAGAAATCAAAGCTTTCTCTAACTAGATGAAGAAATGCTATAAATTGGGGCAGCTAGTTGGTGTAGTGGATAGAGCACCAGCCCTGAAGTCAGAGGGACCTGAATTCAGATCTGGCCTCTGACATTTAACAGTTCTTGGCTCTGTGACCCTAGACAAGTCACTTAACCTCAATTGCCTCAGCAAAAAAAAAATGTTGTAAATCACTTCTGATTAGAGAAATGCAAATTAAAACAACTTTGAGGTACCATCTCATCCTAACAGATTGACCAATATGAAAATGATAAATGTTGAAGTAAATGTAGGAAAATTGGTACATTAATTCGCTGCTGGTAGAGTTGTGAACTGATCTAACCATTCTGGAAAGCAATTTGAAACTATGTCTAAAAGGCAACCAAATTATGCATGCCCTTTGATCCAGCCATACCCCTACAAGGTCTATATCTCAAAGAGATCATAAAGAAGTAGAAATAACTTGAATATGCAAAAATATTTATAGAAGCCATTTTCATGGTGAAAAAAATATTAGAAACTGAGGGGATGGCCATCAATTGAGGATTAACTGAACAAACTGTGGTATATTAATGAAATGGAATACTATTGTGCAATAAGAAATGATGAACAGGCAGATTTCAGAAAAACCTGAAAAGGCTTGCAGGAATTGATGCAAAGTGAAATGAGCAAAGCCAGGAAAAACATTGTATAAAGTATCAGCAACACTGTGTAATGATTGACCATGAATGACTCAGCTATTCTCAGTAACACAATGATCCAAGGCAAGTATGAGCTTACACACTAGGGAAAATACTATTCACATTCAGATAAAGAACTGACCAACTCTGAATGCAGATTGAAGTATACTTTCTACATATATTTCTTTTATTCTTTTTCATGCTTTTTTTCTTTTGATTTATTTTCTTCTTTCACTACTATAACTAATATAGAAATGTTTTACACTATAGTACATCACAATAGCCTTCAATGGCATGAAAGTAAGCTCCTGCACTGATGATAAATTCTTCAACTTGAAAAGGTTACAAGTCAAAACTAAAGTGGAGGGAGTGTTGTTGCATGATGTTTTTGTGTTTAGAGATGACTCTTCACTCAAAGCAGTCTCTGAAATTGAGATCCCACAAAGTTTGGATTGATTCTCTGCTACCTGTGCTATATTTGGTCTAACAATTAACACCAAGAAAACACAGATATTCCATCAGCCAGGACTACACCATTCATATGTGGAACCACAAATTACAACAAATGGAGACATTTTCAATGCTGTGGATAAGTTCACTTACTTTGATAGTATACTTTCTAGGGATGTCCATATTGATAGTGAGGTTGACACACATTGCCATAACTAGCTCACTGTTTGGGAGGTTCAAAAGCAAAGCCATTGCATTGACTGCATTGTTAAATGCCTGTAAAATCTGGACAGTATACCAGTGCCATGCCAGGAAACTTAATCACTTCCATTTGTATTGCCTTAGGAAAATTCTGAAGATCACCTAATAGAATAAGATACCAGACACTGAGGTCCTTTTTCTTTCTTTTTCTTTTTTTTTTAATTAAAGCTTTTTATTTGCATAACATACGTATGGGGTAGTTCCTCAACATTGACCCTTACAAAGCTTTCCGTTACAAATTTTTCCCCTAGTCCCCTCCCCTCCCCTAGATGACAGGAAGTCCACTACATGTTAATTATATTAAAATACTTGACAAGTCAAATATATGTATACATATTCCATACTTATCTTGCTGTGCAAGAACAATCGTATCTACATGAACAAAAAATGTCTGAGAAAGGAAATCCAATGCAAACAAACATCAATAGAGATCGATGGAAATGATATGTTGTGGTCCAAATTTCATATCCCTCTCTCTGGGTGTATATGGCTTTCTTCACTGAACAATTGGAACTGGTTTGAGACATTTCATTGTTGAAGAGAGCCATGTCCATCAGAATTGATCATCATATAATATTGTTGTTGCTGTGTATATTGATCTCCTGGTTCTGCTCATTTCATTGAGGTCCTTTTTCAAACTAAAATACCAAACATTCAAATTCTATTGCAGAAAGTACAACTCAGTTGGTCTGGCTACATTGTTTGAATGACAAATATAAACTTGCCAAAAAGACTGTTTTTATGGAAAACTCACAGAGAACAAATGATGATGTCATGATCAGAAAAACATGATACATAGTCATTCTCAAAATCTTTCTGAAGAGCTTTAGAACTGATTGCATGACATAGGAGACACTGGCACAGTACCACTAGCATGGTATGCCCTCATAAAAGAATGTACTATGCTTTATGAGAAAAACAGAATTAAATTATCTCAGAAGAAATGCAAGATGAGCGAAATTAGAGAATCCATCCCCAAAAGTTCATATGGACTATCTGTGCTGACCTGTGGCAGAGCCTTCCAAGCTGATGTTGGTCTGATCAGCCATGTCAGACACACTCTAATTTGACTATAAGATAGTTGTCTTTTAAGTACTCTTTGAGAACAAAGGACTACCAACCAAACATCAGAATTCACAGAAGTTACAACCCAGTAAACTGTTTCAATAGACAGGCTAAATTAGGTTGAGGGTAATTGAGGGAGTTTCAAACCTTTCAATGAATAAGTATCTAACCTGAGCATTTGAAGACTTCCCTTGGTAACCTGGATGGATGAGAACAATTTGTTCCAATGGCTCCTTGACTCTGTCTTGCCATTGAACTGTGATGATTCTGGAAGAGAGAGTGAGGTCAATGACTGTGTAACTCTGCCTCACTTAAATTCAATGTATACATTAATCAAAGGACATCATCTATATCATCTTACCATTTTAATCTAGCTCAAAGAAAGAGTGATAGAAAAGTGGCAAAGTGGCAGGCATAGATACAGTGGGAGCTGTAGTGACCATCCTGAGCATCAAGCCTTAGGATAATCTCATTACTAGAAGCAGTAGTGGGATTCAGCAGCAGCAGCAGCAGCAAACACACACACACACACACACACACACGCACACACGCACACACACACACACACCTATGTCTGAGCAGCTGTTTAAGAATTACAGTACTTACCTCCTTGGGTAAGGAAGGGGTACCCTTAAAAGAAAAGATGCCCTAAAAATTGTCTGCTGATCCAATCATGACTCAATGACCATGCCCAGCAGAGATCCCACCCTAAGGTGGGAACACAAAAAATTGTACAAAAACTTCTGCAAAGAAAATTCCATTCATTTCACATTTTTTGGAATTCCATGGAATGTGCATACACTTATTGACATTAAAAAATCTGTTAGACCTGAAAGATGAACAGCTCTGATTGCGAGAGACCTTAGCAAGTATCACATCCAAATAGTCCTGAGTGAAACAAGCCTGACAAGTGAAGGCCAGTTTACTGAAGTTGGAGCTGGATAATTTTTTTTTCTTGAGTAGCTGTAGTTAAGGGGAGACACCCAACTCTATGAAAGAAGATGCTGTGCTCTCTGAGTAAGAGAACTGAAGTAGCTCAAAAGAAATGAGAGATGCACAAATTTAGAGAATCCACCCCAAATGTTCTTATGGGCTATTTGTGCCCAAATTATGGTAGAGCATTCTGAGCTCATATGGATCTGATCATCCACAGTCAGACAAACTGTTACTTGACTCTAACATAGTGATGTAATTTTGTTCCTCCAAGAATGAAGGACAATAACCAACCAACCAATTCTTTTGAGTTGGAATGAACTTTAGAAGTCACTACTTTCTTTTCAATCTTTTCACAGGAAATTAGCTAAGGATTCACTCTACATAAAAAAAGGATTTAGAATTATTTTGTTTGATTACAGAAGGTAAAACTAACACCAGTGGGAATAGGGCAGTGTTTTGGCAGTGTGGGAATAATGTTGAATTTGGAATCAGAAGAATTGGATTTAAATCTTTATCCTGCTACTTAGTACCTGTGTGAGTTTCAGGAAGTTACTTAAACTTTCTGTATCTCAGTTTGTTTTGTTTTGTTTTGTTTTGGTTTGGTTTGGTTTTGTTTAAACTGATTATTTTCTGAATTTTCAAATTTTGAAATTTCAGAGTGACAGATTTTGATTCTATAGAAGTGAAGGTTTCCTAAACTTTTCAATTACCTGAAGACATTGCTAACAGGAAAGTCACTTTGTCATTAGTAGAGCATATTTAGAAGTTGGACAGACACTTGCAGGAGAGGTTTAAAAAATTCATGCTTACTGAGTAAAATATAAGATCCTTAAGGAAGGGACTGATTGTTTTTGTCGCTGTTATTGTTTACCTCTTTTTATCCCTAATAGCTAGAATGGTGTCTCACACAATAAAAGTTTAGTAAATCTTTGTTGAACTTTCCAAAACTGGGCTGTCTTTTAATATCCTTTCAAATACTGGGTTAATGACAATATTGGGTTAATGACAATAACTGACATTTCATACTGTCTAATGTATTTTATTTTTCAGAAGCCAAAGAACCTTATTTCAATATGGTGAACTTAAATGGTGATGGGAGTGGTGATTATTATGTTTAATCTTCCTTCTCATCATTACAGCACTTATCCTTCCTTGACCCTTTTTGGCATTCTTTTTCTTGACCTTGCTTGCCTGGCCATCAACATAGGGCAAGTTGGCACAGAGAAGTAAATGTGCTTCTTGGAGTCCAGCTGCACAAAGAACAGGTTGTTCACTATCTGGTTTCTGACCTCAGTATGCCTCTGGCAAATCTATGATCTTCTATGGTAGATATATTTGGCCAGATCCAGCTTGAAGACCTGTGTGTGAAGACCTCGTTCCAGGAAATTTTCAATCTTCAGGACCAAAACATAATCTAGATTCATCTTATCCTCATTGATGTGCACCATTAGCTAGAGCAAGACACTGACATTCTGCTTCAGCTCCTGGTCTAGGTGTGACTTCTCAAAAGGTGTCAGGTTCTCTTGCAACACATCCAGCTGTTGGCCTACAAATTCTGTGCACTTTCAAACCAATTGGGAAAGTGTCCGATGTATTCTTCTAATTATTTATTTATGTTTAACATTAACATTTTAAAAAAAAATTCTAAATTTTCTGTCTCCCATGTCTCTTCAAACAATATATAATTGGTCACACGTGAAATCCTGCAACATATATTTCTGTATTAGACATATCACAAAAAAGGCCAAAAAGAGGAGAAAACTACATTTCAGTTTGTACTCAGAGTTCATCAAATCTCTTTCTGAATGTAGATAGAATTTTCTTTTTTATCATTAGTCCTTTAGAATTGTCTTAGATCATTGTATTGAACAAAGTAGCCAACTCACAGTTGATCTCTTTACAACTTTGCTGTTATAATGCACAATGATGTCCCAATCCTTCTTACTTTACTCTGCATTAATTTACATGGGTGTTGGATTTTTTTTCCCTAAAACTCCCCTAGTCCTTTCTTATAGCACGATAGTGCTTCACCAAAATTGTATGCCCCAACTTGTTCAGCTATTCTCCACTTGATGACTATCCCCTCAACTTCTATTTCTTTGCCATAACAAAGAGTTGCTATAAATATTTTTGTACACATAGGTAAGTGTCCTTTTTAAAAATCTCTTTGAGGTAGATACCTAGTAGCAGTATTACTGGATCAAAGGATATGCGCATTTTTATAACTATATGGGCATAGTTCCAAGTTTGTTCTGTAGAATAATTGAACTAATTCCCTACTCCACCAAACATTTATGATGCGCCTATCTTCCTTCTCCCCTTCAGTGTATGCCATTTCTTATCAGTGTGAGGTGGTATCTTAGAATTGTCTTAATTGATATTTTCTAATCAATAATGATTGAGAGCATTATTTCATAATAACTATAGACAGTTTGTTTATTTTTTCTTTTGAAAAATGCCTGTTCAAATAGTTTGTCCATATATTAATTGGGGAATTTTTTCTTTTATTTTAGATATTTGACTCAATTCTCTATTTATTAAATGATGAATTTATCAGATAAACTTGCTGCTAAAATATTGTTTAAAATATTATTTCATTGTTTATGACACTTTTTAGCAAAATATGGTTTCCTTGATTATTTATTTTATTTAAGTATGTTTTTGCTATTACTTTGTCTGAGATTGTTTGCTACTGCTGCCTTTTTCTTTAAACTTCATCTGAAACATAATTGATTCTGTTCCAAGCCTTTATTTTAATTCTATGTGTATTTTTCTTTTAAATTTTTTTCTAGCACATGATATTCTTGTTCAATTCTGGTTTCTAATCCATTTTTCTATCTGCTTCCATTTTATGAATGAACTTATCCCATTCCTATTCACACTTATGACTATTAGCTGTATATTTCTATTTATCTTATTTTCTATCCTTCTCTTTCTTATTTCATCCTATCCCTCCTCAAAAGCCTGTTTTGTATCTGACCATTACTTTCCTTAATTTGCTCTTACTTTTTTATATTCCCCTAATATCTCTTATCCCTTTGTATTCCTATTTCTGTATTGAGAAAGATTTATTTTCATACTCAGTTGGATGTGCATGTTTGTGTATATGTGTATACTTTTTTTGTTTCCTCTTTGAACAAATTCCCTTGAGTAAGGTTCAAGCATGTCCTGCTTACCCCTACCATTTTCTCCTCCACCATAAAATTTTCCTTTTATGTTGATTTTATGTGAGAAATTTGATCCCACTCTACTTCTTTCCTTCTTCTTCTAATGCACCCCTCTTTCTCACTCCCTACAGTTTTTGAGATCTTTCCAACATAATCAATTTACACCTCTCTGTCTATTCTCATTCCAGGTAGCTTCTTTCTAACAGACTTAATATTGGTAAAGTTCTGGAATTGCATGTATCATCTTCCCATATAGTAATTTAAGTAGGTTAATTTCATTAAATTCTATTATCTTACTTGTGGCTTTTTTGCTGTTTTGTTTGTTTACCTTTTTATGCTTCTTGTGAGTCTTTTGCCTGAATGTCAAATTGCCTATTCAACTCTGATCTTTTCATCAGGAACGCTTGTCATTCATGCATTTCATTAAATGCCTATTCCCCTCTCCGGCCTCTATAGGATTATACTCACTTTTGTGGGGTAGAATAATCTTGGTTGTAATCCTAACTCCTTTGCTTTTTGGAATTCCATATCCCAAGCTCTCTTTTTCCTTAAAAGTGGAAGTTGCTAAATCTTGTGTGATCCTGAATGTGACTCCCCAATATTTGAATGGCTTCTTTCAGGCTGCCTGCAATGTTTTTGTCATGATCTGAGAGTTCTGAAATTTGCCTCTAATATTCCTATGACTTTTCATTTTGTGATCCCTTTCAGGAAGTTATCAGTGGATTTTTTCAATTTATATTTTATCCTTTGGATCTATGACAGGTTAGAAGTTTTCCCTCAATTTATACACACATATCTGTATCTATACCTATATATCTATATACGTGTACATACATACACACACCCACACAAACATACATACATGTACCCACATGTGTGTATGCATACATGTTAATGTGTGTGTCTGTGAGAGAGAGAAGAGAGAGAGAGAGAGAGAGATTTCCCTTCTTATTCCAGTTGCAGTGATTTTGTTTGAAAAAATCTTTTGAATCCATACAACCAAAAGTAAGATGGGTTTTAACACCAGTTTTTTTTCTCAACAAGGAATTGATTTTCAAGGCTCATAGATTATTTATTGCTCAAATGTCTCCTTTTCTACTAATAAAATATCATTTATCATAGCAAGCAATAGTTTATATTCAGTTTATTTCTTTAGTTGTTGGGGTTTTTTATCATGATTTTTAAGAAGTCTATTAATTCTTAAATTATCTCTTTTCAATTTATTTTCCAGGTCAATTGTTTTTCTAACAAGATATTTCACATTTTCTACTGTTTTTTTTCATTCTTTTGATTTTGTTTCTTAAAGTTTCATGGGGTTGGTTGCCAAATTCTAATTTTTAAGAAATTGTTGTTTAGTCAGTGACACTGTGTATTATCTTTTCCCATTTAACTAATTCTGCTTTTTAAGAGTTTGTTTCCTCAGTGAATTTTTGCCTATTATTAATTTTTTTTTACCAAGGTCTTAATTCTTTTTTCACAAATTTCTTTTTTTTTATTTAAAACTTTTTATTTAGAAAACATATGTATGGGTAATTCTTCAACATTAACCCTTACAAAGCTTTCTGTTACAAATTTTCCCCCCCTACTCCTCACCTCTCTCCTAGATGGCAGGATATCCACTACATGTTAATTATGTTAAAATACTTGACAAATCGAATATATGTATATATATATTTCCACACATCATTTTTCTGCAAGAAAAATCATATCTACAAGAAAGAAAAATCAGAGAAAGGAAACACAATGCAAGCAAACATCAATCGAGAACATGAAAATGTTATGTTGTGGTCCACATTTCACATCCCTCTCTCTGGGTGTATATGGCTTTCTTCAATGAACAATTGAAGTGGTTTGAGACATTTCATTGTTGCAGAGAGCCACGTCTATCAGAATTGATCATCATATAGTATTGTTGTTGCCGTGTATAATGATCTCCTGGTTCTGCTCATTTCACTCAGCATCAGTTCATGCAAGTCTCTCCAGGCCTCTCTACAATCATCCTTCCAGTCGTTTCTTATAGAACAATAATGTTCCATAACATTCATATACCATAATTTATTCAGCCATTCTCCAATTAATGGGCATCTATTTAGTTTCCAGTTTCTAGCCACTACAAAAAGGGCTGCCACAAGCATTCTTGCACATGTGGGACCCTTTCCTTTCTTTAAGATCTCTTTGGGATATAAGCCCAATAGAAACACTGCTGGGTCAAAGGGTATGCACAGTTTGATAATTTTTTGAGCATAGTTCCAAATTGCTCTCCAGAATGGCTGGATCTGTTCACAGTTCCACCAACAATGCATCAGTGTCTCAGCCTTCCCACATCCTCTCCAACATTTGTCATTATCTTTTGCTGTCATTTTAGCCAATCTGACAAGTGTGTAGTGGTTCCTCAGAGTTGTCTCAATTTGCATTTCTCTGATCAATAGTGATTTGGAGCACCTTTTCATATGACTACAAATAGTTTTAATTTCATCATCTGAAAACTGTCTGTTCATATCCTTTGACCATTTATCGATTGGAGAATGGCTTGAATTCTTGTAAATATGAGACAATTCTCTATATATTTTAGAGATGAGACTTTTATCAGAACCCTTACATGTAAAGATGATTTCCCAATTTATTGCTTCCCTCCTAATCTTGACTGCATTGGTTTTGTTTGTACAAAAAATTTTAAATTAATATAGTCAAAATTATCTATCTGGTATTCAATTAAGAGTTCCAGTTCTTCTTTGGTCATAAATTTATTTCATCTTCACAGGTCTGAGAGGTAAACTATACTATGTTCTTCTAATTTATTTATAATATCACTATTTATATCCAGATCATGAACCCATTTAGATCTTATCTTGGTATGTGGTGTTAGATGTGGGTCAAGCCCTAACTTCTTCCACACTAGTTTCCAATTTTCCCAGCAGTTTTTGTCAAATAGTGAGTACTTATCCTAGAAGTGGTGGTCTTTGGGTTTATCAAAGACTAAATTGCTATAGTTATTGCCTAGTTTGTTCTGTGACTCTATCCTATGCCACTGATTGACTACTCTATTTCTTAGCCAGTACCAAATGGTTCTGATGACTGCTGCTTTGTAATATAGTTTTAGATCTGGTACAGCAAGTCCTCCATCATCAGCCTTTTTTTTTCATTAATTCTCTTGAAACTCTTGATTTTTTGTTCTTCCAAATGAATTTTGCTACTATTTTTTCTAGATCTGTAAGATAATTTCTTGGGAGTTTGATTGGTATGGCACTGAATAAGTAAATTAGTTTGGGTAGTATTGTCATTTTTATGATATTCACTCGGCCTACCCATGAGCATTTTATGTTTTTCCAATTGACTAGGTCTGATTTTATTTGTGTGGAAAGTGTTTTGTAGTTTAGTTCGTAGGTGAAGCACCAAGGTCTGTTGATGCATTTCTTTTATTTGACATAGTTTTCCCTATTCTTTCTCTTCCTTGATCTTTCTTCAAAGCAATTCTCATTCTCACCTATCTATTTTTTACATCATCCTAACATAATACTCACTCTCATGTCCTCTTTATATGTAGAATTCTTCTGTACTACAACTAATAAAGTTCTTAGAATTAATATGTATCATTTTTTCTATATAGACGGGTAAACAGTTTAGTCTTATTGAGCCCTTATGATTTCTCTTTCATAATTACTTTTTTTATGCTTCTCTTAAATATTGTATTTGGAAGTCAGATTTTCTATTCCATGCTGGAGTTTTCATCAGAAATGCTTGAGTCCTCTTTTTAAATTAAATATACATTTTTCCTTTCAAGAATTATACTCACCTATGCTGGGTAGAGATTGTTGGGTAATCTTTCCTTTTTTGCCTTCTGGAATATTATAATCCAAGCACTTTGGTATGAAACATGGTAACTACTAAATCTTGTGTGATCCTGTGACTCCATGGTATTTAAATAGTTTTTTTTTTTCTGACTGCTTAAAGTAATTTTTCTTTCACCTGAGCTGGAATTTCACTATAATATTTTTGGGAATTTTTATTTGGGTCTCTTTAAGTTGGTGATATGTGGATTCTGTCCATTTTTATTTTACATTCTTGTTCTAGGATTTCAGTGCAGGACTTATATGATATATTTCTTGAAATACAAAATATGATTTCTTGAAATAGGATATTTCTTTGATCATAGATTTTAGATACTCAAATAATACTTGAATAGTCTCTCCTCATTCTATTTTCCAGGTCAATTATTTTTCTTATTAGACATTTCACTTTTTCTTTTCTTTTTCATTCTTTTTTACTTTGCTTTATGGCTTCTTGATGTTTCACCTTCCATTTCTCCAATTCTTCCATTTAAGAAATCATCTTGTCCAGGTTGCTTTTGTACCTCTTTTTCCATTTGGCCAATTCTGCTTTTAAGTAGTTATTTTTGTCAGTAAATTTTTGTTCCCCTTTTTTTATTTGACTAATTCTTGTTTTAAGGTATTATTTTCTTTAGTATTTTTTGGGCTTCCTCGCCAAGCTCTTTTCATCTTTTCATAATTTTCTTCCTTTGCTCTCATTTCTTTACCTATTTTTCCTCTAACACTCTTATTTGCTTTTTTTTTTAGTTCTTCCAAGAAGTTTTGTTAACTTGCTTTCAATTCACCTTTTTTCCCTTTGAGGCATTTGCTTGCAGCTCTTTTGACTTCATTGGGTCTCTACTAACTATAGTGGATTTTTATGGTTGATTTCTTTTTTTTTTTTTTTTTTTTTTTTTTTTTTTGTTGGGGCAATTGGGGTTAAGTGACTTGCCCAGAGTCACACAGCTAGGGAATGTTAAGTGTCTGAGATCAGATTTGAACTCAGGTCCTCCTGACTTCAGGGCTGGTGCTCTATCCACTGAGCCACCTAGCTGCCCCAGTTCTTTTCTTTTTTTCTCATTTTTAATGCTATTTCTTGATTTTGAACTTTATGTTAAAGTTGGACTCTGTTCTTCTATAGAGGTAAGGGGGGATTGTCTTAAGGTACAGGATAGTTCATACTGCTATTTTCAGAGCTAGTTATGGGGGTCTGGAAATTTTTAGTGCTGTATCATCTGGGCAGAAGTGTAGTACTGCTTTCTTGGACTTTTCTCTGGCCTTACCCAGGAAAAGCTCTTGATCTTTATGATTGCAATGGATACTTCCCTTCAAGGTTTCAACTCCTTCGTGTGTGTGTGTGTGTGTGTGTGTGTGTGTGTGTGTGTATGTGTGTGTATGTGTGTGTGTAGATAGAAACAAAGAGATATAGACACAGAGACAGAGAGACAGAGGGAGAAGAAGAGGGGGAAAGAAATAGAAATAGAGAGAAAGACAGAGAGAGAAACAGGGAGAAATGGGGAGAAAGGGAGGAAGTTGAAAAATATATAAGTAGAATGATAGTAGTGGCGGCAGTTCCAGGGAATGAATGATGTATTTTTTCAAAATGGATGTTATGACAAAATCTCATCAATGGGAAAAGGGTCCTTGTATGCCAGAATGGTATGGGCTTCAAGATCATGGTATGTGATGATTGATTGAAGAAACTGTTCAACTTGGAGAAGAGTAAATTTAGGGAGAAAGATGAGGTTATGATAGTTTTCCTTATGATATTGAAAAGTTATTGTGTAAAAATGAGTTGGATTTGGCAGAAAACTAGGAATAGATTTAGGGGGAAAGGTAAGGGTATGATAACTTTATATATTTGAAAATTTGTTGTGTGAAAATGAATTGGATTTGTTGGATTTGGCAGAAAACTAGGAACACAAGATAAAAATTGCAGATACATACACAACAATGATAAGTGTGGAAATATGTATACATATATTCAATTTGTCAAGTATTTTAACATAATTAACATGCAGTGGATATCCTGCCGTTTAGGGGAGGGGTGGGGAGTAGGGAGGAAAAATTTGTAACAGAAAGCTTTGTAAGTGTTAATGTTGAAGAATTACCTATACATATGTTTTGCAAATAAAAAAAGGTAAAAAAATTGCAGATACATATTTAACACTGATATAATGAAAACAAAAACAATTTTCAATAATTTCAATAAATTTAATAATTAAGATTATCTAAAAGGGAAATGGGCTGCTTCATAAGAACACATGTTCTTTCTCCCCAGAGGTCTTTAATCAAGAAGTGGATTAATAAATAATTTATTAAGTGGCTGCTATATGCCATCCACTATGCTAAATGTTGGGGATACAAAATGAAAAGTAAATCCTGGACCTTAAGGATCTTACAATCTAATGGGGAAAATAGCATGCAAACAATACATACAAAGCCAATGTTATAAAAGATAAATAGGGGGAAATTGGCAGAAAGAAGACATAAAAATTAGGAGCTTTAAGAAACCATTTCTGTAAAAGAAGGCATTTCAATTGGGACAAGTTAGATGAGTAGAAGGAGCAAGGGAAAACAACTGAAGTATGCTCTTATGGGAATTCTTTTAAATATGTGTAAGACTAGATGATCTTGATGTATCTTCCTACTCTCTCGTTCTATAATGCTTTGATTCTATGTCTCTGAAGTGTGTCAGCTAAGTTTGACTCTAGTTCCTTAGAAAATGAAAAAAACCCAAACATTTATTAAGCACCTTCTTTGTGGAAGGAACTATGCTAAATAAGAACATTACAAACATCTCAGATGAAAGATAGTGATTGAGAATGATGGGAAGTGCTTGCTTGACCTTATGGATTTGCTCAAGATCATGAAGCTTATTACATGTATAATGGTAGAATTGTTTCTCACATCTAGTTCTCCTGAATTTTATTGTTGTTGTTCAATCATTTTTCAGTCATGTTGGACTCTTTGTAATCCAATTTGGGATTTTCTTGGCAAAGATACTAGAGTGATTAGCCACTTCCATCTTCAATTCCTTTTGTAGGTGAGGAAACAAATATACAGGTTTAAAGAACTTGTAAAGGATGACAAAGGTAATAAGTGTCTGAGATTGGATTTGAATTTAGGAAGAGGAGATTTCATGACCCCAAGACTGGTACTATATCCATTGTGCCACTTAGCTGCTCTCCTGAATTTCAGATTACCGGTTCCAATATCCTCAAATGGTCTCTCAGAAAGTATTAATTCCATTTTCTTACCACAAAATGATAAAGAACGCTCATAAGAATGGTCAACAACAAATTATCTCTTAGAACAATGGAATTCTTTTAACATACTTGAGAGTCTATAATATAGTATTGTCTTTTTTTTTAAAGTTAGCTTAAATTTGATAAGAAAGATTCTTTCATCATGTCCAGATTCTTCTCTGATTTTGTGCTAATCCCTGGTACTCTCTGGAAGAAGTTTAGTTATGTCTGTTTTTTTACAGTGACTTTTAAACTATCATCATTTTATTTAAGCCTCCATTCATCTATTCAACAATCATTGATTATCTTCCAATCACATCCCTCACTTTTCTTGGAAGGTAGTTTCTAACTAACTAACTAAACAGGTTAAGAATCAGTTTTGAAATTATGTGCTTATGTTGCTCTGATTGCTGACAGTAAACTCATAGGACTCCAGGACCTCTAAATTTGTCATTTCCTAGAATGTCATTTACTTCCAGAATGTGTCTCTAAAAACTCAGTTAAGAACTTTTTAGTAATCAAAAGGATGGGAGGTGATTAAAAAGACAGAGAAAGGGAGAAAAAAAATCTAATATAGTCCTTGGAATGGACGAGGAAAGAGGGAAACATAAAGGGGGACATGTCATTAAATATAGCAAAGTATTGCTTTGAGTCTTTACATCTCAGTTGAGTAGACTGGTATTATACATGCTTTAGGGATTTCCTAAATGGAAGCTCATTTACCTGAGAGATTGACTAGCTACAACTGCTACAAGGTAGCAGTTGAAATTTCCCAAAGGTAGAATCTTTGAGGCTCCATTGCTAGGAGCTAGTAAATTCACAGAGTTGTTCATTGGTAATAGTAGTGTATGAGCTTCATATCTTGCTCTAACTACATTCACAGGACAATTTTAATTTTTCAAAGTAAATTCTTTTCTGGTTTATTGTATCAATCTTCAACAGTTTTATTGACTGCTCACATGACTTTAACCCACTAATCACCTCACCTTCACCTGTAACTTCCTTCTGATTTTGGCTCTCTGGCTTCTGACCTCTTGATCTCTGGATTTGGTATATTCTGCTACTCTGGCTTGTCTGTGTCCTATGTGTTCCATTTTGTCCTCTGGCTTATCTGAGTCAAGCTGTCTAATCTATTTTTAAAGCATGGGTCTGAGTACACCATTCCTTTTCTAAAGAAAAACTCCCATGGTTCCCTGTTACCAGGATGAAATACAAATTTCTCTGTATGGAATTTAAAGCCTTTGACAATCTGTTGGCACTCTATTTTTCCAGATTTTTATATATTATTCCCTTTCATGAATTAACCATCTATCATAATAAATAATAATAACAATTTATATGTTATCTTAATGTTTTATAAACCACTTCTCATTCCCCAGAGGTGGAGTCCTTGAGGCTTCATTGCTAGGAATTACCAAATTGAAGGAGTCATCTCATGGTAGTAGTCTTTGGGCCACATGAATTTTCTCATTTGATCCTTATTACATCCCTGGAAGATGTATACTATTATCACCTCAAATTTTACATATAATAAAATGGAGCAAGAGAGAATGTAAATAAAGTATACCATCCCACCTCCCAAATCTATGCCTTCGTATAAATTGTCCTCTCATTCATTAACTCTCTCCCAAAATCCCTATCTATTTTCAAAGCTCTGTTCAAGTTACATATCTTACTGTACCTTCTCAACACTGCTTTGTTTTTACTTATATATAATGTTCTCATCAACTTCCATGAATTTAGTTTATCCACATTATTCTAATATCTGTTCATTCAGTACTAACTTTCTTCCTAATCTTCAATTTTACATCTACAACTACTTATTAATCTTGAATTAAATATCCCATAGATGTCTTAAATTCAATGTGTCTAAAACTAAATTCATCATTTTCCAAACTTTGTTATTACTGTTATCAAGATCACTACCATTGTTCCTTAGACTTAAAACTTAGATGTCATCTTCAATTGGTATTCTCATTTTTCCTATATATCCAATATTTTGGTAAAATCTGTCAAAACATCTTGATCTTAATCTCCTCTGACATGGCTGCTAATTTGGTGCAGGTCTCTATCACATCATTCCAATACTGTTACAGTAGGCTACTGGTTGATCTCTTCATCCAAGTCTCTTTCTATTCCAATTCATTCTCCATTCAGATGTCAGGGTGATCTTCCTAAAAAACCTTGTCTGATTAAGATATTGACCCATGCAATAAATTCCATTGGCTCCTTTATTACCGCCAGGATCAAATATAAAAATCTTCTGTTTGATTTTTACATTCCTTTATTACTTATTCTCCTAAAAATTTGCTACAGTCCATGGGCTCTACAATCCAAAAAGATCTTTTTGATATTCCTTTAACATGATGTATCTTTCTATTTGATTTTTTTTTTGGTTTGGATGTCTTGGTTTTTGCTAGCTTTCTCCTATGCTTGAGATTGTCTCACTTCTCCTCTCCTCTCCTCACTTAACTGGTTTTCTTTAAGGCTCAAATCAAATCCCACACTTTTCAGGTTGCCTGGTAGCAATCTCCCCTTTTCACCCTCCCTCACTTGATCCTTAGTGCCTTCACTTTGAGATTATTTCAAAGTTCCTGGCATATAGTACTTATAGGTCTTAGTAAATCTGTATTGAATTGATTTGACATGGCATGTGTAAATATTGTTTTCCTTAACTGAATACAGACTTCATAAGGAAAGAGATTGTTTTGTTTTTGTTTTTCTATATCCAACACCTAGCAGAATATTTTACAAATATTAGACATAGGTATGTTTGTTGTTTTAAGTATGCTAATCTTTCATTTCTAAGTTTTATCTTAGTATTCCCAAACCTTGGTTATAGTTCAGTATCCCTGTCTACATTATGTTTGAGTCCTGATTTAAAAACTTTTAAATAACCACCACATCTCCTAATGTATAGCTAATTCTGGTTTGTAAATGATATATATGTTGTGAGCAGATTCCTGTTACTATAGCATTAAGCAGAGATGATCCCCTAGTGGCATGAAATATTAAAGTCATTCCAATCATGTATAACTATAGTACAAAGGAGTTCATGGGAGGTTAAGGAAACAAATAGTAATAATTCATAGATGCAAAATTTACTATATCAACATATTAAATTAAGATTCTTCACATTTTTCATTAATCCAACCCACTGGTATCCTTATGATGTTTCTTTCCTCTATCTCTGTTCAACCTCTCTATTCCTCACTTGTCTTTCATCTTTTTATCTTGAACTCTGCCACACCTACTCATATATTAAAATATGCCTCCCCTCTAACCTTTCTAGTTACTCCTTAAAATGCATTTGAAGTTAATAAAAGTATCTCAAATCTCAAAAGTATCTTAAATTGGGGGTGGGAGAATGGTAGATTAAATACAAAAGTCCTTTGACAATGCAATTTATCACATAATTTTTATAGATGTATACATTTCAAGTGAATTTAATGTGCATATTTTCTGACTCATTTCCATTCCATTATAAAAAGTTCTCTTAAGAAAGTTGATCTCTTTTAAAAGGAGGCTATATTTGTGTCACAATGATGACTTCCTAATCTTTTATTCTAGAGTTGCATTGTCAGAAAATTCTTCCTTTGTCTAACCTCATTACCTTTTCTCTGTATTTCAGCACATTTTCTATCTTTAGTGTAGCTCAAATAGTCAGTCAGCATCTTTTGAGGCCTTGTAAAATATTAAGTATACTTTCATTTCCATTTTCCCCTATAAAAATAACAACAACAACAACAACAAATCAAAACAAAACAGATTCCATTTAGCCAGAACAGCACCGAGGAATAATTAGGATTTTTTTCATCTGAAGCAAAAATAGTTGTTGTTGTTAGGGATGATGGTAATAATGTTGTTGGTGGTGGTATATGAATGGTTAAAAGGGGAGTTCAATATAGAAGATAGTTTAATGCATGGTGAAGGGGATTTAGAGGTCACTTTGACTACAGCAGTCACTATGGAAAAGGTATGACCATCTCCACCATGCAGATGTGTTGGGAGAGTTCTCTATCCATCTTATGCTACTTTAAATTGTCTTTTATAGGCTTTTCCTTCCTATCAAATTCTTTCATCTTTTCTACTTCTGATGCCATGAGATTGACTGTTTACTGTACCTTTTAGTTCTTTTTCATATTTATTAAATTCTGGAAAGCAAAATGAGATTCAGTCTTCAGTCTTATTATTGTAGCTGATCATACTTGATCATACTTGAAAAATCAAGTCATTCTTCCTAAATAACTTTACAATACTTTTTAAAAAAAATCTATCCCATTATAATGCTAGTATTCATGCTAAATCTATTTTTAACTTACACTTCATATATAGTCCATTATAACTAAGAATTTTTTTTGCCACTATTGTTAAAATAGAAAGAGTACTCCCTGTACATATTGCCTCTACTTATATATTGAACTGGATGTTCTACAGACATCTGAAACTCATCATGTCCAAAAACAAACTCATTTCTTTCTCTTCAAACTCATCTTTTCTGTTCTTCCGTATTATAGTTGAGCATTCTTCCACGCACCTAAGCTCTCAACCCCAACTTCTCACTCTCTCTCATTCCCTATAATCAATCTGTTGCTAATGTTTCTCAATTATATTTTTCTAAAATCTTTCATCACATTCTCTTAGCTCCTTTGACACTATCAGCACAAAGGTACAGATGCTCTTCATCTCATGGCTAGACTCATACCTAGAATAGCCTCCTGGCTGTTCTTCCTTCCAGAAGTTATCTCCTATTTGCTAAGTTTTAGTGGCTTCCTATTGTTTCCAAAATCAAAAATAAAATTCATGGTTTGACATTATAAGTCCTTTATAACTCAGTCCCCCATTTCCTTAAGATCCAGTAACACTAGGCCCTTTGCTGCCCTTCCATTCTTTTCATTTTTCACTTCTTGATTCCAGACATTTTCAGTGGTTCTTTCCTAGGTCACTGGATTCCCTCCCTCTTTAGCTCTATCTCCTGGCCCCCATGACTTCCTTCAAGTTTCAGATAAAAACAAACACCTAAAAAGAAGCTTTTTCTTCCTATGTGTTGTCTTAACATTAGGCTATAAGTTCCTTGAGGACAAAGACTGTCTTTTTACCTCTTTTTTGGTACCTAGAACTTGGCACAGTCACTGATACATCACATGCTTGTTGACTGACTTACATTTGCCATGTGACACCTCGGTTTGATCTTGACTTAGCTTCTTATTATGTGGATGATCATGGTCAAATTATTTAACTTCTTTGGCCTTAGGTTCCTTACCTGTAAAATAAATGAATGGTTGCACTAGATGATTTTAGAGATTCCCAGTAATTCTGGATCTATGATCTTACAATCCTATGTGAAGTACTGCTACTTCAAGACACAGTAACATTGGAAAAAGCATTGGCCCTTGAGACAAAGGACTTGAGCTGACATCCTGCCCTTGATATTGTCTGAGCAATCTTAGGAAAATCATAACCACCTGGAACACAATTTCTTTTTCTGTAGAATGTTAGGTTAGACTGGATGAACTCTGAGGTTCCTTGTATCTTTGCATCCATGATACTATAGATATGCCCTTTATGCTGTACACTATGTTTTGCATTTTTATTCCTTCAATTTATTTTTATCTTACTGTTAGAGTTAGAATTTTTAGTCCGATATTGAATAACAGTGGGGATAATGGGCATCTTTGTTTCATTCCTGATCTTATTGAGAAGGCTTCATTTATCCCCATTACAAATAATGTTTGCTTTTGGGTTTAGATAGATTAGTATTTATCATTATTAAAAAGTTTCATTGATCCTTATGCTTTCTTGTAGGCTATAGCATTCCTGGAAGTTTTCATTTTTGGATCTCGTTCAGCTGGTGATTAGTGGATTCATTCAATTTTACCTTGTAGTTCTAGTATTTTGGGACAATTTTTCTTGATAATTTCTTGAAATATAACATTTAGGATATTTTTTCGATCATAGTAAATCAATAATTCTTGAATGATTGTTCTTTGATCTATTTTGCAAGTTGTTTTTCTAATGAAATATTTTATATTTTCTTTTTTGTTCCTTCTTTTTGACTTTGTTTTATTGTATCTTGATTTCTCATTGAGTCACTAGCTTTCACTTATCCAAATTTACTTAAGGAATTATTTTCTTCAGTGAGCTTTCATGTCTCTTTTTCATTTGACTTTTTTTTTTTTTTTTGGCTTTTTGCTGAGGCAATTGGGGATAAGTGACTTGCCCAGGGTCACACAGCTAGGGAATGTTAAGTGTCTGAGACCAGATTTGAACTCAGGTCCTTCTGACTTCAGGGCTGGTGCTCTATCCACTGCACCACCTAGCTGCCCCCTTTCATTTGACTTTTTAAGGAGGTATTTCCATGAATAATTTTTTTTATTTTTCATTTGGTCAATTCTATTTTGGGGAATATAATTTTCTTTAGAATTTTTTGGTGCCTTTTTTATCAAACGGCTGATTATCTTTTCATGAACTTATTCTTTTGTTCTTATTGCTTTATCTAGTTTTCCTTCACTCATCTATATTTTTTAAATTCTTTCAGGAAGATAGTAAACTATCTAAACTCCAAAGTAACTATGGTAGTATTTATGATTAGGCTCTTTTGTTGTTGTAATTTGTTCATTTATTCTACCCCCATTTCTTGATTTTGAACTTTATGAGCATAGTTCCAAATTGCTCTCCAGAATGGTTGGATCCATTCTGTTCCTAAATTTCAAGCTGCAGGCTCATTCATACTATTTTCAGAGCGACTTTGGGGGTTTCAAGGTGGTATGATTTGGGGAGGGGCTGTATCACTGGTTTCTTGGTCCCCACTTGAGAGTTATTATACAAGAAAAGCCTCTGATTCCTAAGGACTGTAATAAATGCTGCCCTTAAGGATCCCTGATCTCTTGGGACCGAAGTGATATTGCTACTCAGAACCCCAGAATTCTCGATCAAATGTTGTTATTTGCCTTTGAACTATGACCCAGAAGTCAAAATAGACAATGGATTTACAGAACAGTATTTTATCCTGAATCCCATTGCTAGCAAAAGGGTTTCCTGTAATCTCTTTCTAAACAGTTGCCAAGTCTCCTTGCCATCTCTAGTTTGAGAGCTCTCAAAGCTTCTGTACCTTCTGTTAGAACACCTAATCCCACCAAGAGTATTTCATCTATATGACTATATGTTAGCTTCCATTCCTGGGTTACACATCTCTCTTTCTGACCTCCTAAATTATCTTAAGCTATAACAATGCCTTATTCTGACCCTTTCTTGCCTTTACTACCCTAGAAATAAATTTGAGGTATAATTTTAAAGTTGTTTGGCGAGGAATGTTAGGAAAGCTAATCTAAGTGCTTTTTTTTATTAAAGCTTTTTATTTGTAAAACATATGTATGGGTAGTTCCCCAGCATTGATCTTTACAAAGCTTTCCATTACAGATTTTACCCCCAGTCCCCTCCCCTCCTCTAAATGGCAGGAAGTCCACTACATGTTAATAATGTTGAAATGCTTGACAAGTTATGCAAGAAAAAGCCTATCTACAAGAAAAAAAAGAAAATCAGAGAAAGGCAACACAATGCAAGCAAACCTCAATAGAGATCATGAAAATGTTACGTTGTGGTCCATATTTCATATCCCTCTCTCAGGGTGTATATGGTTTTCTTCAGTGAACAATTGGAACTGGTTTGAGACAATTCTTTGTTGCAGAGAGCCATGTCCATCAGAATTGATCATCATGTAATACTGTTGTTGCTGTGTATGATGATCTCCTGGTTCTGCTCGTTTCACTCAGCATCAGTTCATGCAAGTCTCTCCAGGCCTCTCTGAAATCGTCCTGCTGGTCGTTTCTTACAGAGCAATAATATTCCATAACTTTCATATACCATAATTTATTCAGCCACTCTCCAATTGATGGGCATCCCTTCAGTTTCCAGTTTCTAGCCACTACAAAAAGGGTTGCCACAAACATTCTTGCACATGTGGGTCCCTTTCCCTCCTCTAAGATCTCTTTGGGATATAGGCCCAATAGAAACACTGCTGGGTCAAAGGGTATGCACAGTTTGACAACTTTTTGAGCATGGCTCCAAATTGCTCTCCAGAATGGTTGGATCCTCTCACAGTTCCACCAACAATGTGTTAGTGTCCCAGTTTTCCCACATCCCCTCCAACATTCATTGTTATCTTTTCCTGTCATTTTAGCCAATCTGACAGGTGTGTCACTGTACCTCAGAGTTGTCTTAATTTGCATTTCTCTGATCAATAGTGATTTGGAGCAACTTTTCATATGACTAGAAATGGTTTTAATTTCATCATCTGAAAATTGTCTGTTCATATCCCTTGACCACTTATCTATTGAAGAGTGGCTTGAATTCTTATATATATGAGACAATTTTCTATGTATTTTAGAAATGAGGCCTTTATCAGAACCATTAAATGTAAAGATGATTTCCCAATTTGATGTTTCCCTCCTAATCTTGTCTGCATTAGTTTTATTTGTACAGAAACTTTTTAACTTAATATAATCAAAATTATCCATCTGGTGTTCAATTAGGAGTTCCAGGTCTTCTTTGGACATAAATTTATTCCATCTCCACAGGTCTGAGAGATAAACTATATTATGTTCCTCTAACTTGCTTACAAAGTCCCTCTTTATATCTACATCATGAACCCATTTAGATCTTATCTTGGTATGTGGTGTTAGGTTTGGGTCAAGCCCTAATTTCTTCCACACTAGTTTCCAATTTTCCCAGCAGTTTTTGCCAAATAGTGAGTATTTATCCCAAAAGCTGGGGTCTTTGGGTTTATCTAACACTAGATTGTTAAGGTTATTGCCTAGGTTGTCCTGATAACCTCTCCTGTGGCACTGATTTTACTGCTCTATTTCTTAACGTACAAAACGTTTTTGATGACCGCTGCTTTATAATATAGTTTTAGATCTGGTACAACAAGGCCACCTTCATCTGCCTTTTTTTTCATTAATCCCCTTGAAATCCTTGACCTTTTGTTCTTCCAAATGAACTTTGCTACTATTTTTTCTAGATCTGTAAAATAATTTCTTGGGAGTTTGATTGGTATGGCACTAAATAAGTAAATTAGTTTGGGTAGTATTGTCATTTTTATTATGTTCGCTCTGCCTACCCATGAGCACTTAGTATTTTTCCAATTGATTAGGTCTGATTTTATTTGTGTGGAAAGTGTTTTGTAGTTTAGTTCGTATAGTTTCTGACTTTTCCTTGGCAGATAGATTCCCAAATATTTTATCCTATCATCTGCTATTTGGAATGGAATTTCTTTTTGTATCTCTTGCTGCTGAACTTTGTTGGTAATATATAAAAATGCTGATGATTTATGTGGATTAATTTTGAATCCTGCCACTTTGCTAAAGTTGCGAATTGTTTCTAGTAGTTTTTTAGTTGAGTCTCTAGGTTTCTCTAAGTATACCATCATATCATCTGCAAAGAGTGATAATTTGGTTTCTTCATTACCTACTCTAATTCCTTTTATCTCTTTTTCTTCTCTTATTGCCAAAGCTAACATTTCTAATACAATATTAAATAGTAATGGTGACAGTCGGCAGCCTTGTTTCACTCCTGATCTTATTGGGAATGGTTTTAGTTTGTCTCCATTACATATGATGCTTGCTGATGGTTTTCAATAGATGCTACTGATCATTTTAAGGAAAAGCCCATTTATTCCTATACTCTCTAGTGTTTTTAATAGGAAAGGGTGTTGGATTTTATCAAAGGCTTTTTCTGCATCTATTGAGATAATAATATGGTTTTTATTAGTTTGGTTATTAATATAATTAATTATGCTGATAGTTTTCCTAATATTGAACCAGCCCTGCATTCCTGGTATAAATCCTACTTGGTCATAGTGTACTATCCTGAGGATGACTTTCTGTGATCTTATTTAAAATTTTTGCATCAATATTCATTAGGGAAATTGGTCTAGTTTTCTTTCTCTGTTTTCACCCTACTTGGTTTAGCTATCAGCACTATATCGGTATCATAGAAGGAATTTGGTAGTATACCTTCTGTTCCTATTTTCTCAAATAGTTTGTGCAGTATTGGAATTAATTGTTCTTTCAATGTTTGGTAGAATTCACATGTAAATCCATCTGGCCCTGGAGATTTTTTCTTAGGGAGTTGGTTAATAGCTTGTTCTATTTCTTTTTCTAATATGGGGCTATTTAAATAATTTATATCCTCTTCTGTTAACCTGGGCAATCTATATTTTTGTAGATATTCCTCCATTTCATTTAGATTATCAAACTTACTGGCATAAAGTTGGGCAAAGTAACTCCTAATTATTGCTCTAATTTCCTCTTCTTTGGAGGAAAGTTCTCTCTTATCATTCTTGAGACTAACAATTTGATTTTCCTCTTTCCTTTTTCTTATCAAATTAACTAAAGGCTTATCTATTTTGTTGGTTTTTTCGTAGAACCAACTCTTAGTTTTATTTATTAACTCAATAGTTTTCTTATTTTCAATTTTATTAATTTCTCCTTTTATTTTTAGAATTTCCAATTTGGTATTTAATTGAGGGTTTTTAATTTGTTCTTTTTCTAGTTTTTTTAGTAATAAGCCCAATTTGTTGATGTTTTTTTTCTCTATTTTATGCAAGTAAGCATCTAGAGATATAAAATTGTCCCTTATAACCGCTTTGGCTGTATCCCACAAATTTTGGTATGTTGTCTCCTTATTGTCATTCTCCTGGATGAAATTATTGATTGTGTCTATGATTTGCTCTTTCATTCATTCATTCTTCAGGATTAGATTATTTAATTTCCAATTAACTTTTGGTTTATTTTCTTCTGGCCTTATATTGCATGTGATTTTTATTGCATCATGATCTGAAAAGGATGCATTTAATATTTCTGCCTTTCTGCATTTGATTTTGAGGTTTTTATGCCCTAACACATTGTCAATTTTTGTATAGGTTCCATGGACTGCTGAGAAAAAAGTAAACTCCCTACTGTCTCCATTCAACTTTCTCCATATATCTATCATACCTAACTTTTCTAACAATTGGTTTATCTCCCTAGTTTCTTGTTTATTTTGTAGTTTGATTTATCTAATTCTGAGAGAGCAAGGTTGAGATCCCCCACTAGTATAGTTTGGCTGTCTATTTCTTCTTGCATCTCTCTTAATTTCTCCCCTAGGAATTTGTATGCTATTGCACTTGGTGCATATATATTTAGTATAGATATTGCTACATTATCTATGGTACCCTTTAATAAAATATAGTTTCCTTCCTTATCTCTTTTGATGAGATCTATCTTGGCTTTTACATGATCTGAGATAAGGATTGCTACCCCTGCTTTTTTTTTTTTTTTTGTTCACCTGAAGCATAATATTTTCTGCTCCAGCCGTTTACCTTCATCCTATATGTGTCACTATGTTTTAGATGTGTTTCTTGTAGACAACATATTGTGGGATTCTGGTTTTTAATCCAGTCTGATATCCGCTTCCGCTTTATGGGAGAGTTCATCCCATTCACATTCACAGTTAGAATAACTAATTCTTTATTTCCTGCCATCTTATTTACCCAAGTTATGTTTCCCCCTTTCCTTTCCCCTTTCTCCCTTCACCCCTCCTCAGTACTTTGCTTTTGATGACCTCCTCCCCCAAACAATCCTCCACCCTTTAGATCCCCTCCCCCTGTTTTTACTCCTTTCTCCTGATTCTTCTATTTTCCCTTCGATTAGTTTGTCCCTTACTTTTCCTCCTTTCCCCCCCACTTCCCTCTAGCAACAGACAAGTTTCTATGTGAAATCAAATGTCTGATATACACTTTTAGAGCCCAACCTGATGAGAGTAAGATTTACACAATGCTCATCTCCCTCCC
>JAJPUD010004646.1:164801-188169 GCA_023553655.1 Myrmecobius fasciatus | reverse complement strand
TTTTTTTTTTTTTTACCCCTGAGGCAATTGGGGTTAAGTGACTTGCCCAGGGTCACACAGCTAGGTGATGTTAAGTGTCTGAGGCCAGATTTGAACTCAGGTCCTCCTGACTTCAGGGCTGGTGCTTTATCCACTACGCCACCTAGCTGCCCCAGTCATGGTCATTTTTGAGAAGGAAGGACAAACAACAATAGTATTAATTAGGTTATGATGGCCAGAATAAGAGGTGGAAAAAAGAGAGGCTGTGGATATGTCACATATCAATCTGACTAAGTGGGTGGCTCTATAGAGGAATGCAAAGCCATGATGGCAACACTGGCAACACTCCCTACCAAACCAAATTAAAATGTTAATTGACAAATGTTTGACAAAATATATAGAAATATAATAGAACATAGATAATATTCATTAGTGGTAGTTTAAGGCAACATATAGCTTTTGGGGAATTTGGCATCTAGTAGTTTGGGGCTGGTTAGAAATAGTTAGAAAACGTTTCTTTCTTTCATTCATTAACAACCCCAAGTAGAGAGTTCTAAAACTGACTAGATTAAGGTCCCCAAAGCTCAGGGCATTAATTCTATAGGTTTAAGGCTGAGACTACTGGCTAAAATGAGAAGCAGGGCAGTAGTGACAGGTCAGATGGCAAGATGGAATGTGTAGCATATTAACTAGTAAGAGTGAAAATACTTTAGTTTGGCTAATAGTGTAAGTAGTAAAAAACAGATTTCCTTTCAATACACTTTGAGAAAGAAAATTCCAATATAAGTCCCAAAATAATGAACACACACACACACACACACACACACACACACACACACATACACACACACACACATGACCACCAACAAAATTAAAGAAAAAAAAAGAAAAATCATAAAATCCTTTAAATTATTTCTCTTCAAATTAGAAATTGATTTTGAAAAATGTTTTTGTTAACACACAGTTGAACCCAGAACTAACATTAAATAGGATTGCATCCCAGAAAGATGGTAGTAGATTTATACATATATGTGTATAGTGGGAAATGTTTAACAACTGGCTCTCTGAGGAGGGAAAAGCACTCAGAACATACTCTTAAGTTTAATATGTATTATAAATATTTTCTGAATCACTTAAGTCTAAACAATACATCAAGTCTTGATTTATAGCTTTTGCTAATTTCCTGGGTGTAAATGTTCCCAACAGAAATTTAACAATCATGAAACTGCTTGAGCTCATTTCAGCATACTACTAGGCATATTCTTCTTAGATCCTCATGGCAGCCTTTTGAAGCAGGAAAAAGATGTATTCGTATTTTCATTTATCTTCTGAGAAAAATTAAGGCTCAGAAAGGATCTGTTATTTGTTTAAGATTACAAGGCTAGAGAATGAATTAAAACTTGTCTTATAGTCCCTATTTTCATGCTCTATCTGAAATGATAGTTTATTTGCCCCACTGACTCTATTTTAAAAATTTCCTTCCCCCCTTCTTCCCTTCTTCCCTCTCTCCCTTCCTTTTCTTTCTTTCTTTCTTTTTCTTTTCTTCCATACTTATTTTAAATGTAAAAGCAAAACAGGAAAAAAAAACTAAGAACTCTGCCCTTCTGTAAGTGCCTACAGCCAGCAACATCCCTGCCCCACTGCTTCTGCACTCACTGGCTGTGTGTTTGTTCCTTCTCACCCACCACATCTCAGTAGCACTATTAGGCTTGATGTTCCTTATCAGCAGAGGTCCCCTCAATTTTCCAGGACTCAGATGCCTGACTCCCCACATCATCTAGGAGGTAAAAACTTCTATGTCTGGGGCTGAGGCTACCTGCTAACCTAGCCAGCCCTTCAAGACTTGCTGCTGGAGGAGCTGGCCTGGAGGTGTTTACACTTCATAGGGGACAAGCCTCTGTCCTGATATCTTTGTTTGGATATCCCCAATTCTTGTTTATTTTTACTGTTCTATGTTTGCCCTGAGGTGATTTTTTTGTCTTTTTTGTAGGAAAGATCTGGAGAGCTCTTGGAATTTTCTGACCTACTCTACCATCTTTCCAGAATCCTCCCCTTCACTAACTTTTAACAAGGAGTCTGTTGTTTTTGTGTTCCCAGGACATTCATTTGGCCAGAAGGTTATATGATTTGGCTTCTGATACAAACCCAGATGCTCACATACCAGTATTCTTGGCACTCTTGAAACTAGAAATAATGCATTTGATCAAAGATGTCATGTTTTACAATGTAAGTCTGATTTGAACTTTCTCACACACTTTTTAAGGCAGGATGGAGAAGCTCAATTTGTAGTAATCCTTTTAAGTAAAATTTTCAAATGATTACATAGGTGTATATTTTTAATGTATATTTATAGATGATGTATACACATGCATGTATGTATAATATGTGTGTATGTATATGTATATATGTATATATCTATGTATGTATATTTGTGCCTTATCTGTGGTAGAGCATTGCAAACTCATGTTGTTCTAATTGGCCACAGTTGGACACATCATACCTTGACTGCAATATAGTGACAATGAAATACACATATGTACACATATACACACATATATACATGTGTATGTGTAGGTGTGTATTTATGTGTCAAATGGATATCAATGTCAAAGTAACTGTCCTTGGTGCTAAGGGGAGAATAGACAGTAGGGCAAAGCAGCTGTCTACATGCCATCATCTTGGGAAGGGGAGTAGGGAATATTCACTCCTCACATCAGTCCAGAGACCACTATTACACATCTCCATTCTTCTATCAGACTACATTCCTGTAGAGTTTTGATAAGAAAGAAGCCTCCAGGATAAAGTGAGAATGTAGGATCCTAAGCCAGTGGAAGTTGAGGGAGGAGGAGGAAGAAAAGGAAGAGAAAAAAAAAGTGGCCCATTACTTATATCTCTCACTTGGGATGAGGTAGTCTTTTACAGCCAACCAACATCTGTCCCTTATCTCTTTCCATATATTCCTGCCCCTGATGATTAAAGTTGCCCAGATACTAAGATTCTAGTTACATCTCTGGAGAAGATAAAGTTATAGAATAAATAATCCCTTCCAGCAAGAAACTTACATATAGTCCAAATGGTGATGTACACAAATCTGATAACATAAAGCAAAGTGCGGTAAATGTCTTACAAACCAAATGATATAAAAATAGAAATCAGCAATGAAAGTAATTGATCAAATATTTTCATGCTCAAAAGGAAGAAATATGCAGGAGAAAGTATATAATCAGAGGGAAGGGAAAAAAAGATGAGTTACTGATGTAGCAGGAGAAATTATCAATACACAATTTATGTGTTACATTAACTACATGTAGTTAAGAGAGTTAGACTATGGCCTCCAGCAGTTTGGGTAGATCACTAGCAGAAAACTAAGGGAGAGTGTGAAATGGAGTTATACAGGAGGGGTAAGCATGAAACAAGTTTGTAATCTATAGCACAGGTGACAATACTCACATCAGTGACCTCATAGACTCATACAAGAAAGGCTCATTGTGTCAAAATAGTGACACAATCAGGTCTGGGAAAGTCCACAGTCCCGTGTCCTAGTAGTACTATCTATGGTAACAGAATAATTAGAATTTTCAGTGATGAGAGGCATCTTTCCTATGGATTGTGTAGATATAGAATGAGGAGGAAATCTTATTTTTAAACTTTGCTAATCTCTACTCAGTGTTCCATTCCAATGTCTCTTTATAGAGGGGTGCTCACAATGATCCTTTAAAGGCTATACCAGGGAAGCACAAGATTTTTCTTGTTGCCTATAGCACAGATTTGATGATAGACTGTGTGCCTATCATGTTAGAAGAAAGAATTCAATTCAATTTCCCCAAAATTTATTGTGTACAAAGCATTATAACCAAGCACTAGAAGAAATAGTTAAAAACTCCTCTCAATGTATATTTGGAGTTCTTATCTATATAAGAAATAATTGATACCCTAGTAGAACTTAGAAGTTAGGAATTCAATTTAATAATTATTACTATGTTTCAGATACTTTTAGATAACTTGTAAGGTTATCAAGATAGATGAAGCATTCCCTGTCCTTAAAGAGAACAGAAGGAAAGCTACCAAAAGAAAACATGTACATATATAAATATATGCAAAAACATATTCAAAGTATTTTCTGGATAAGAGACACATGGGAATTCCATATGTATAAATCACTATAATTCAAAATAATAACATGTTAAGTGCATCACAAAAACATAGAACAAAGTGCTAGGTTACATCTCAAGGAGAAAGGTCCTTATGGATTAGAAGAATCAAGAAAAGGTTTATATTCATATTGGTAGGCAGGCATTGGGGTTAGAAGAATTCACATGGGGAGGATAGGTGGCATAGAATAGAGCAATAAGAAGGCTTATCTTCCTGGGTTCAAATTTGGCCTCAAATATTTACTAGTTTTTTGACCCTGGCCATGTCACTTAACCCTGTTCACCTCAGTTTCCTCATCTGTAAAATGAGCTAGAGAGGAAAATTAAAACCACTCCAGTATCTTTGCCAAGAAAACTCAAAATGAGATCACAAAGAGTTGAACATGAGTTGAAAACAACTGAACAACAACAACAATGAATTTAATGGCTGAAGAGTGAGAAGAAAAATGTTTTAGGCACAGGAAAAAGCACTGACAAAGGTACAGAGTCAAGGAAGTTCAGTTTATGTCCAGGGGGCAGAACATTCCAACTGTATTAAAGTAAAAGTTAGAATTTAAGGTGGGAAAGTATTATGAGATAAGTCTAAAAAGGGAGGACAAGCACTAATTCAAAATTTCAACATCTACTTTGCTAAACTACCTTTTTTTTCCCTCAACAGCTTAGTGAGAAATGGGAACAGCTGAATGCTACCGTCGGACCCAACTGGGATTTATTTACAATTGGTGTCATTATTATTTTGCTGATATTAATGGTTAGAAACTGGCAAGAGTAAGGTAGCAATCAAATGACAACCTGGTGGTAAAGTCCAATCATTTCTGGACTTAATTGCTTAGAACTCAACCAGTGAAAAACACCAAACATGTAAGAGCCTACTAATGGGTTCCATTCATTTCTGGGAATCTTCTCATAATAATAAAAAAATCCCCCACTTAAGCATGTGTTTATTATATAAATCCAGTGCAGGCAAGTCCAAACAACAAATTCAACCTCATTGTAAAAAAAAAAAAAAAAAAAAGAAGGGGGCAGAGCCAAGACTGCAAACTGCAGACATCATTCTCTGTGAGCTCCTCGGATCTTCCCTCAAACCCAGAACAAATTGAGCCTCCAAACTGGTTCTGGAGTGAGAGCTCCATTAAACACCTGGAGTACAATGCACTTCTATCAAAAATTTACTTTGAAAGAACTCTGGAGAAGGTAAGTTTGGGACGGGCAGGGGATCGGCCGCTTGCCACACTCAGGCACCAGCGCGAAGCCGAGGCAGAAGACGGGGCTGGGACAGAGCAGCAGATTTTAGGCACCCAGGAAGTCCCTGGGAGACGCTTGGGCCACTTTGCTCTGCTTGCGGGCAGGTGCTTTGGCAGATCTGCCTTTGGTAAAAGGTGGATTGAAAGCAGCTGAGAGCGCCTGGCCCAACCAGCCCTGCACCGGAAGTGAACTACGTGAACTGCCCCAGGGCAAATTGAAGCAGCTGTAGAATTCCCTGCTTGATTCAGACCTCAAAATCAAAAATATGAGTAAGAAGCAGAAGAGAGCTCTCATCATAGACAGCTTTTACGGAGAGAAAGAAGGGCAGACCCCATATTCTGAGGTTCCTAAAGGGAATGCAACCCCAGAGGAAGCCACAAAGGCATACATGAGCTGGTCCCCATTTCACAAGGCTTACCTGGAAGATTGCATAAAGAATCTCAAAAGAGAGCTAGAAGAAAAATGGAGAAATGAATTGAGATCAGTACAAGAAGGATATAATGCCCTGCAACAGAGATATGAAAAAGACACCAAGTCACTGAAAAACAAAATTGATGAATGGAAAGAAGGATATAATGCCCTGCAACAGAGATATGAAAAAGACACCAAGTCACTGAAAAACAAAATTGATGAATGGAAAAAGTCACCAGCTCACTGGAAAATAAAAATGGTGAATTGGAAAAAGACAATTCACTGAAAAACAAAATTGTTGAATTGGAAAAAGACAACAATTCACTGAAAAATAAAATTGACAAAATGGAAAAAGAATTCAATGAACCAAAAAATTCAATTGGCCAGTTACAAAAGGAGCTAAAAAAGATAACTGAAGGAAATAATACCTTAAAAATTAAAATTGAACAAATAGAAGTGAATGTCTCAATAATTCTCAATAAGTCTCAATAAGACTTCAAGAATAAAACAAAAACAAAAAAATGAAAAAATGGAAGAAAATATGAAATATCTCCTAGGAAAAACAACTGACTTGGAAAACAGATCCAGGAGAGACAATCTAAGGATTATCGGACTCCCTGAAAGCCACGATGAAAAAAAGAACCTTGATGCTATCTTTCAGGAAATAATGAAATAAAATTGCCCTGATGTTTTAGAATCAGAAGGCAAAATTGGCATTGAAAGAATTCACCAATCACCTCCTGAAACAGACCCCCAAATTAAAACCCCAAGGAATATCGTGGCCAAATTTCAGGACTATCGCACCAAGGAAAAGATATTGCAAGCAGCTAGAAAGAAACAGTTCAAATACCAAGGAACTGTAATTAGAATTACACAAGATCTGTCAGCTTCCACATTAAAGGATCGAAGGGCGTGAAATCAGATATTCCCAAAGGCAAAGGAACTTGGATTACAGCCAAGAATAACCTATCCAGCTAGAATTAGCATTATTTTCCAGGGAAGAAGATGGTCATTCAATGATACAGGAGAATTTCACCTATTTCTAATGAAAAGACCAGATCTGAACAAAAAATTTGACCTCCAAATACAGAACTCAAGAGAAGCATAAAAAGGTAATAAGGAAAGAACTCTTGAGAACTATATTTCTACTATGGGTATCCTTAAAGAATGGGGGTATAATTTGATTTTACTTTGATAATAATGGAAAATAAATTAGAGGTGGAAGGGCTATCATACTGTAAAAAAGGGGAAAGGAGGTAAAATAAAGTAAAAAAAAAAAGGAGGTAAAATAAGGCAAAATCTAATTAAGAGACATAGAAAATCTAATATAATTGAGGGAAAGAAGGGGGAGGGAGATGAATATTGTGTAAATCTTACTCTCATTAAATTGGGCTCCAAAAGAGTATATCAGACACATTTGGCTTCAAAGAAAAACTTGGCCCTCCTTATGGGGAAGTAGGAGGGAAAGGAGGAAAAAAAAGGGATGTACTAATAGAAGGATTAGGGGAAAGATGTTAAAAGGAGGCAGGGGTTCTAAAGGGGGGAGGACAGTTACAGGGACACGGTCATCAAAAACAAAATATGGGGGAGGGGGAAAGGGATAAAGGGGAAAGGGAAGAGAAAAACATAACTTTGGGTAAATAAGATGGCAGGAAATACAGATATAGTTATTTTAACTGTGAATGTAAATGGGATGAACTCTCCCATGAAATGGAACTGGATAGTAGACTGGATTAAAAGCCAGAATCCTACAATATGTTGTTTACAAGAAACACATCTAAAACAGAGAGATACATACAGACTGAAGCGGAATCTTTTATGCTTCAGGTGAACAAAAAAAAGCAGGGGTAGCAATCCTTATCTCAGATCAAATAAAAGCAAAAATAGATCTAATTAAAAGAGATAAGGAAGGAAACTATATTTTACTAAAGGGTACCATAGACAATGAAGCAGTATCAATACTAAACATATATGTACCAAGTGGTATAGCATCCAAATTCCTAGAGGAGAAACTAACAGAGATGCAAGGAGAAATAGAAAGTAAAATTATACTAGTGGGGGATATCAACCTTGCTCTCTCAGAATTGGATAAATCAAACCACAAAATAAATAAGAAAGAAGTTAGGGAGATAAACAAAATGTTAGAAAAGTTAGGTATGATAGATCTCTGGAGGAAATTGAATGGCGATAGAAGGGAGTGTACTTTTTTCTCAGGGGTTCATGGAACTTATATGAAAATTGATCATGTGTTAGGGCATAAAAACCTCAAAATCAAATGCAGAAAAGCAGAAATAGTAAATGCATCCTTTTCAGATCATGATGCAATAAAACTCACATGTATTATAAGGCCAGGAGAAAATAGACCACAAGTTAATTAGAAATTAAATAATCTAATCCTGAAGAATGAATGGGTGAAAGAGCAAATTATAGACACAATCGATAATTTCATCCAGGAGAATAACAATAATGAGAGAACATACCAAAATTGGTGGGATACAGCCAAAGTGTTTATAAGGGGTAATTTTATATCTCTAGATGCTTACTTGCATAAAATAGAGAAAGAGAAGATCAATGAATTGGGCTTACAATTAAATAAGCTAGAAAAAGACCAAATTAAAAACCCTCAATTAAATACCAAATTGGAAATTATGAAAATAAAAGGGGAGATTAATAAAATTGAAAATAAGAAAACTATTGAATTAATAAATAAAAGTAAGAGTTGGTTTTATGAAAAAACCAACAAAATAGATAAGCCTTTAGTTAATTTGATTAGAAAAAGGAAAGAGGAAAATCAAATTGTTAGTCTCAAAAATGATAAGGGAGAACTTTCCTCCAATGAAGAGGAAATTAGAGTAATAATTAGGAGTTACTTTGCCCAACTTTATGCCAATTAACTTAATAATCTATATGAAATGGAGGAGTATCTACAAAAATATAGATTGCCCAGGTTAACAGAAGAGGATATAAATTATTTAAATAGCCCCATTTTAGAAAAAGAAATAGAACAAGCTATTAATCAACTCCCTAAGAAAAAAAAACTCCAGGGCCAGATGGATTTACATGTGAATTCTACCAAACATTCAAAGAACAATTAATTCCAATACTATATAAAGTAATTGAAAAAATAGGGAAAGAAGGTGTACTACCAAATTCCTTCTATAACACAAATATGGTGCTGATAGCTAAACCAGGTAGGGAGAAAACTGAGAAAGAAAACTATAGACCAATTTCCCTAATGAATATTGATGCAAAAATTTTAAATAAGATTTTAGCAATGAGATTACAGAAAGTTATCCCCAGGATAATACACCATGACCAAGTAGGATTTATACCAGGAATGCGGGGCTGGTTCAATATTATGAAAACTATCAGCATAATCAATTCTATTAATAACCAAATTAACAAAAACCATATGATTATTTCAATAGATGCAGAAAAAGCCTTTGATAAAATCCAACACCCATTCCTATTAAAAACACCAGAGAATATAGGAATAAATGGGCTTTTCCTTAAAATGATTAGTAGTATCTACTTAAAACCATCAGCAAGAATCATATGTAATGGAGTCAAACTAGAACCATTCCCAATAAGATCAGGAGTGAAACAAGGCTGCCCACTGTCACCATTATTATTTAATATTGTCTTAGAAATGTTAGCTTTGGCAATAAGAGAAGAAAAAGAGATTAAAGGAATTAGAGTAGGTAATGAGGAAACCAAATTATCACTCTTTGCAGATGACATGATGGTATACTTAGAGAACCCCAGAAACTCGACTAAAAAATTACTAGAAACAATTCACAACTTTAGCAAAGTTGCAGGATACAAAATAAATACACATAAATCATCAGCATTTTTATATATTACCAACAAAGTTCAACAGCAAGAGATACAAAAAGAAATTCCATTCAAAATAACTGTCGATAGTATAAAATATTTGGGAATCTATCTGCCAAGGAAAAGTCAGGAACTATATGAACTAAACTACAAAACACTTTCCACACAAATAAAATCAGACCTAGTCAATTGGAAAAACATAAAATGCTCATGGGTAGGCTGAGCAAATATAATAAAAATGACAATACTACCCAAACTAATTTACTTATATAGTGCCATACGAATCAGACTCCCAAGAAATTATCTTACAGATCTAGAAAAAATAGTAGCAAAATTCATTTGGAAGAACAAAAGATCAAGAGTTTCAAGGAAATTAATGAAAAAAAAAGGCTGATGATGGTGGCCTTGTTGTACCAGATCTGAAACTATATTATAAAGCAGCAGTCATCAAAACCATTTGGTACTGGCTAAGAAAGAGAGCAGTTGATCAGTGTAATAGGATAAGTTCTCAGGACAAACTAGGCAATAACTATAGCAATTTAGTCTTTGATAAACCCAAAGATCCCAGCTTCTGGGATAAGTACTCACTATTTGACAAAAACTGCTGGGAAAATTGGAAACTAGTGTGGAAGAAATTAGGGCTTGACCCACACCTAACACTACATACCAAGATAAGATCTAAATGGGTTCATGATCTAGATATAAAGAGTGATATTGTAAGCAAATTAGAGGAACGTAGTATAGTTTACCTCTCAGACCTGTAGAGATGGAATAAATATATGTCCAAAGAAGAATTGGAACTCTTAATTGAACACCAGATAGATAATTTTGACTATATTAAGTTAAAAAGTTTTTGTACAAACAAAACCAATGCAGTCAAGATTAGGAGGGAAGCATCAAATTGGGAAATCATCTTTACATTTAAGGGTTCTGATAAAGGTCTCATCTCTAAAATATATAGAGAATTGTTTCATATTTACAAGAATTCAAGCCATTCTCCAATTGATAAATTGTCAAGGGATATGAAAAGACAATTTTCAGATGCTGAAATTAAAACTATTTGTAGTCATATGAAAAGGTGCTCTAAATCACTATTGATCAGAGAAATGCAAATTAAGAACTCTGAGGTACCACTACACACCTGTCAGATTGGCTAAAATGACAGGAAAAGATAATGATGAATGTTGGAGGGGATGTGGGAAGGCTGGGACACTGATACATTGTTGGTAGAGCTGTGAACGGATCCAACCATTCTGGAGAGCAATTTGGAACTATGCTCAAAAAGTTATCAAACTGTGCATATCCTTTGACCCAGCAGTGTTTCTATTGGGCTTATATCCCAAAGAAATCATAAAGGAAAGAAAGGGCCCCACATGTGCAAGAATGTTTGTGGCAGCCCTTTTTGTAGTGGCTAGAAACTGGAAACTGAATGGATGCCCATCAATTGGAGAATGGCTGAATAAATTATGGTATATGAATGTTATGGAATATTATTGTAAAAAAAAGAGAAATGGCCAGCAGGACGATTTCAGAGAGGCCTGGAAAGACCTGCATGAATTGATGCTGAATGAAATGAGCAGAACCAGGAGATCATTATACATGGCAACAACAAGACTATATGATGATCAATTCTGATGGACATGGTTCTCTTCAACAATGAAATGTTTCAAACCACTTCCAATTGTTCAGTGAAGAAAGATATATACACCCAGAGAGAGGGATGTGAAATGTGGACCACAACATAACATTTTCATGCTCTCGATTGATGTTTGCTTGCATTGTGTTTCCTTTCTCTGATTTTTCTTTCTTGTAGATATGATTTTTCTTGCACAACAATAAGTGTGGAAATATGTATACATATATTCGATTTGTCAAGTATTTTAACATAATTAACATGTAATGGATATCCTGCCATCTAGGGGAGGGGTGGGGAGTAGGGGGGAATAATTTGTAACAGAAAGCTTTGTAAGGGTTAATGTTGAAGAATTACCCATACATATGTTTTGCAAATAAAAAGTTTTAATAAAAAAAAAGAAGTTGACAAATCCTGAAAACCATTATAAAAGGAAATAGCTGTATTGGTATGCATTGGGACTAAGATTTAGATTCCTACTTCTGATCTGGCTTCTGATGTTTTACGATTCTCAGCTTTCTCATTTACAAAATCAGTATAACTACCCTGCCTGCTTCACAGAATTACTATGAGAATAAAGTGAAAATATGATTGAATATGCTTTTCAAACTTAGTGCAATATAAATGTAAGCTTTATTATCATTATTATTTTTAACTCAGTTCTGTAGAAGGTCCTCCTGAGCCAGTATCTGAAGGGAAGAAAGAGTTACTCCCTTTTGCTTGCCCCCCTCACCCTCACCTCACTTTCTTGTTCCCAGTAGCTTTTGTTTCTTGATTCTCCTTTGGGGTTAGGATTTTTTTTACATCATCTTGAGAGTGATGTATTTTCTATTGAACCTATCCTCAGAGAAGGATAATTACCTGACATACTTCAAATACCAATAAGCATCTACCAATTTACTAGGCTCATATTTATGCTGATCTGGATTCACTTGCTCCCTGCTTGGGAGAAACTATGAGACTCCAGCTCCTACTCCTTACCCTTCTCCCCTTTCTCTAGTGGCAAGGAAGATTAAATATATATATATATAAATTTAGAAGACAATGTAAAAAACCACAAGCAAAGCCTCAAAGAAAAATGTTAATTGAACCCAAAGTCAGCCAGAATCCCTGAAAGAGTTAAAAAGATATGAGTGGTAGAGGAAAAAAATTGTAAAAAAAAAAAAAAGAGAGAGAGAGAGAGTTTGTGCAAGGAAATTATGAAAAGAAAATTAACAGCTTTGTAAAAAAAAAAGGCACAAAACTTACTGAAGAAAATAATCATAAAATAACAATTGACATAATGGTAAAGGAGCCACAAAATTTCGCTGGAGAAAAAAATACCTTTAAAAGCAGAAATGGCCAAGCGAGGGAGGGAGGGGTATAACAATCTCAATGAAGAAAATAATTTCTTAAAAAATAGAATTGGGTAAGTGGAAGCTAATGACTCCCCAAGATTTCAAAAAATAATTTTTAAAAAGTAGAAGAAAAATAGAAGAAAATATAAAATATCTCATTGGAAAATCAACTGACCTGGAAAATAGATTGAGGAGAAATAATTTAAGAATTATTAGATTACTTGAAAATCATGATAAAAAAAATTCTCAACATCACTCCAATATCTTAGATCCAGTGGGTAAAATAGAAATTGAAATTCACCAGAAGATACCTCCAAAAGAAGACTACCAGAAATATTATAATAAAATTCCAGAGCTTCCAGATTAAGAAAGAAATATTACAAGTAGCCAGAAAGAAAGAATACAAATATCATGGAGTCACAATCTGAATCATACAAGAGTTAGCATCTTCCATATTAAAGTATTTGGAAGGCTTCAAAAATGATATTCCAGAGGTTTTGGAGCAAGAATTATAACTAAGAATCACTTACCCAGCAAAACTCAGTATAATCCTTCCAGAGTGGGGGGAGGACAGTGAGGGGAAATGTATCTTAGGTGAAATAGCTTCCAAGTATTCCTGATGAAAAAAATGGAACTGAATAGAAAATTTGACTTTCAAACAGAAGACTTAAGAAAAGGATAAAAAGGTAAACATGAAAAAATAATCATAGGTAACTCAATGGATTTGAGTTTATATTCCTACATGGGAAGATAATTCATGTAATTCATTTAAAAAAACTTTATTAGGGAAGTTAGAAGGAAGTCTGCATAGACAGAGGCTATGGATGTGAGTCAAATATGTTGTAATAATCTACCAAAAAAAATGTAAGGGGAAAAAAAGGGACACATTAGGAGAAGGGGGAAGGAAGAAATAGAATGTGGGAAATTTTCTTACATAAAGATGGTGCTCAACAAAGAGTTTTTGTAGTGGAAGGGAAAATGGGGATATTAGTAGGCAATGCTTGAACTTCATGAAGGGAAGAAGAGAATAAATATCAGAAGAATGATAAGGATAGAGACCAGTGGTCAGAAACTAGACAGATTTCTGAGGAGGGCCAGGATAAAAAGGATAAACAGAGGAAAATGGTTAGAGGTAAATTCACAGTGATTATAACTGTGAGTGTGAATGGCAAAAACCTAACTCCTAGAATGTAAGTGAACAGCAAAATGGATTAGAAATTAGAATCTAACCATGTGAACAAGAGACAAACTGGAACAGAAAGATGCACCCATTAATGAAAATAAAGGGTCAAAGCAGAGTCTATTATGATCTCAGACAAAGCAAAAGCAAAAATAGACCTGATTGAGAGAGATAACCAGGTTGAAAGAGAAGTAAAGTTTAGTAAAAAGTACTATAAATAAAGCAATATGAAAAAATATCATTGGAAGTTTCTCTGATAAAGATCTCATTTCTCAAACAGGTAGGGAACTGAGTCAAGTTTATAAAAAAAATAAAAATAAAAGCCATTCTACAATTGATAAGTGATCAAATGATATGAAGAAATAAGTAAGTTTTCAGAAAAAGAAATCTGAACTCTCTATAGTCATATAAAAATATTCTAAGTCACTTGATTAGAGAAAGGTAAATTAAAACAATTTTAATTTACTATCAGAAATGACAAATGCTGGAGGGAATGATGGAAAAATAGGTATACTAATGAATTGTTAGTGGAGTACTGAATTGATCCAATCATTTTGAAGAATGATCTAGAATGATGTCCAAAGGGCTACAAAACTCGTATACCCTTTGTTTGTCCCAGCAATACCACTGTTAGGACTATATGCTAAAGACATCAAAGAAAAAGGGGGAAAGATGTATACATACAAAAATATTTATAGCAGTTCTTTTTGTGGTGTCAAAGAATTGGAAATTAAGGGGGTACCCATCAATTGGGGAATGGCTGAACAAGTTGTGGCTTATGATTATAAGGGAGTACCATTGTACTCTAAGAAATGACTCGGCATGAGGTTTCAGAAAAAAAATGTGGCAAAACCTATATGAACTGATGCAAAGTGAAATGAGAAGTCCTGGGAAATCATTGTGCACATTAATAGCAATGTTGTAATGATTATTAACTGTGAAAGACTTGGCAACTCTAATCAATACAGTGATCTACAACAATTCCAAAGGACTTATGATAAAAACATGTTATCCACCTCCAGAAAGAGAATCAATGAGCCCTCAAGTCTAAATTGCAGTATTTTCTTACTTTTTTGTGATATGGCTAACATGGAAATATGTTTTGCATGATTTCATATGTATAATTGATATATTTGCCTTGCCAGTGATTGGGAGAGGGATGGAAGGAAAGGAAAGAATTTAGAATCAATTTAAAGAAAAGGATATTAAATTAACAAGAGTCAGAAAAGTCTTTGTCACCAAAGTTCTTTTCAGAAATGAGTATAGTTTTATCTAGAGAAGTATGCTGAAGAAGATGCATTACACATCTGCCTTATTCCTGGATTACTGAACCTTTATATCTGACAAGCAGTTAAAACTTTCCATTTGTGTTGTCTACAAATTAGCATATATACACCACAAAGAATAATGACTATCTCATTTTTCTATTTATATCTCCAGCACTTAGCATAGTTCTTGACATGTAATCACTAAAGTTCTTTTTCATTCATTTGTTCATTTGTCCATTCTAGAAGCCCTCCTCTAGGTACTCACCAGCAAATGTCTCTCTAAAACTGTGGTTCCCAAAACTAGACAAAATATTCTCTGAGGTCTATATAATGGATTTATCACCTTCTTATTCCCCAAAACACCACCTCTCAATGTAATGTGACTACATTAGCTTTGTTGACTGCCATAACCTATTGCTGACTCTTACCAAACTTGAAATACACTAAAATCTCCAGCTACCACCTCAAAGAAACCCCCAAAATGAAAACTACAAGGAACATTAAGCCCAAAATTCAGAGTTTCCAGATCAAAGGGCAAAAATAAAATCTATTAGAAGCCAGGAAAAGTCAAGTACCAAGGAATCACAATCAAGATCACACCAGACCTTGTTGCTACTACAAAGAGTACTACTTTCTTATAAAGAAGAAATCTTGGAGTAGAATCTTATAGAAGGTTTATATCAAGAGCAGCTTATTCTGTAAAAATGAATATAAGCCTTTAAGGAACAAAGGATCTTCTCAGAATTTTATGACTTTCAAGCATTCCTGTTGTTTCAATCATTCATACTAGAACTGAGTAGGAATTCTGAAATGCAAAAACACATGTCAAGAGAAACCTAGAAAGGATTGAGCAAATGAAAGAAAATGATAACAAAAAAGATATGAAGTTTATATTCTAATAAGGGGATAAAAATCAAGTGAATCTGCATACTCTTAAGGTTTTCAAAAAGATAAAGAGGGAGTTAAATAAGATGGAAAAAAAAGGAAAATAATACACCAGGAAAGAATGTCTGTTCTGACACATAACAATAAAGCTTTGTTTATATCATCTTCCCAAATACCAGTTTCCTTTAAATTCCTGAACCCAGGTCTTTTCTTTAAACTCATCCATGAGACCAAATAAAGCAATCACTAACACTCATCACATTTGTCTTTTATCATTGCTATCTTCTTCATAAAGAGAAGAGAAAAAGGGAGGGAAAACTACAACATGAAAAGATAAAAGGAAATACAAAATTATAAACAATTGTAATCATGAATGTGAATGAAATAAATTTACCCTTAAAATGGAAAAGGATAACAAAATGGATTAGAATGCAACAGTATAATATGTACAAGAGAAACAATTCAAGCAAAAAAAATTGCATTGTTTTAAAGGAGAAGCTAGAATGCAATTGATTATGTGTTAGGTGAATTTTTAAAAAGTAGAGTAGCAGCAATCATTTCAGACAAGGAAAAAAAGAAGGAAGGAAAGGAATGAAGGAAGAAAGGAAGGAAGGAAGGAAGGAAGAGAAAAGGAAAAGAAAAAAAGAGAAAGAAAAGTGGTTAACAGAGATAAAAAACTGTAAGAGGCATTAGTGAAAAAATGTTAATATTTTATGCATATACACAAATGATCTAGTATCTTCTTAATAAAAGAAAGTCAAATTACAAGGCGAAATAGACAACAAAATTATAATATTTGAAGAAGAGAAGGAGGAAGAGAAGAGAAAGAAAAACAAAGAAAAAAATAAATGGTTAAAAGATAAAAAATGGAAACTATGCTTAGAGGCATTAATAAAAAATGTTTAAATTTTATGAATATACACAAATGGTCTAGTATCTTATTAATAAAAGTCAAATTATAAGGAGAAATATACAACAAAATTATAGTACTTGAAGACTGATATGTCCCTTTCAGAACTAGACAAATCTAACAAAAGGTAAACAAAGAACTTAAGAATTTTAGAAAAGTTAAATCTATTGGATTCCTAATATCACTTAAATTGCAACCAAAAAGAGTATACCTATTTCTAAGCTAATAGGCATGGCATCTTAATGAAACTGATGAAAATTATAATTATGTTTTGAAAAAGCTCTAAATTCAAGCTAAATACTTTAATTTTAAAGAATGTATGGATCAAGAACAAATTATAAAAACAATGTGTCATTTCAACAAAGAAAAGAACTTTTGCCAAAACTTTTGGTATGCAGTCAAATCAGTCCATAGGAGAAAAAAGTATACATCTCTAAACATTATCACTAACAAAGAAGAAAAGGGCAGAGCAGCTAAGTGGCACAGTGGATAGAACACCAGCCTATCAGGAGGACTTGAGTACAAATCTGGCCTCAGACACTTAATACTTCCTAGCTGTGACCCTGGGCAAGCAACAACAACAAAAAGGCCAGCAAAAAGAAATTGAGATAGATTCAAAAGAACTAAAAAAGCAGCAAATACAACCTAAATAAACACTAAAATGAAATTCTGAAAATCAAAGAAAATTTAAAGCAAAAAAATTAAATTAGTTGATAAATTAGTTGATGAAACTAGGAGTTTTCTAAAAGTTTAACAAATCAATTATTAATAGTCTAATTTTTTTAAAGTGAGAAGAAAATTTTCAGCGTAAATAGATTACATCACAAGTGAAGAAGAAATAAAGGAAATTATTAGAAACTATTTTGTCCAAGCATATGCCCCCCAAATTATCACTAAATTGAAAAAATGAATATTTGTTGGCAATATGAAATACTCAGATTATTGTTGTTTATCCTTTGTTTTTTAAGAGGACCATGTCTTCACTTGAACACGAATTGGATTTAAGTAAGACAGAGTTGTGCAGAGTTGTCAATCTCACTCTCTTTGACAGAGTCATTGAAGACTAATAGCAAAACAAAAATCAATTGGTGATGGCTCAGAGCGCAGGAAATAGATGACCTTGGAATCATAAATTTTTGACCAAGTTCTAAGCACTCCACAGCAACTGCTTCAGCTATCTTCATGGCCTTTGGAATAAATTATTCTCATCTGGCTTTTCTGTGAGGGAAAGTTTTCATATACTTGGGCTAGACACTCCTCTGCCTCAGCAATGTATCTGAGACCTTTTGGTAACCCCCAACTTGGTTTAGTCTATCTGCTGATAGTTTTACTGGGACATGCACAACTGTGCATGCTATAACTTCTTAGAGCTAAAGGTGAGAGTAGGATAGTAGGTGGACACCAAAGGTAGATAAGCAGCCCTGAAGACAATTAGGTCCCAGAAATGCTAACTCTCCTTGAATACCCTTTACTCCTGACAAATACTCTCTGTTACCATAGGTAGGTTTACCAATCTCAACATTTTCTAGGCTAATAGTGTCAAACTCAAATAGAAATAATGGCACTAAACTATAAAGATCCTTGCAAACTGCATGATTTAGTTTTCCACTTCAATTTTATCTATGTTTTATTGTATTCTCATTTATTTTGTTAAATATTTACCAATTACATTTTAAGAGTACCCAAACTGAATGTTTAATACTTCTGTTGCAGACAACTCTCCTAGACATAGAAGGTACAGACTGCAGGGTTAGAGAAAGTTCCATATTGGGAGCTTTCTACACCAATAAAATCATAGGTCCAGTCCATATGTTATCAGTAAGGCCTTTTACCTTTTTCTCGGATCTTTGTACATTAGAAATTTATTTTTCTTCCTTTATAGAATTTGAGGTAGAACTCAGATATGGAATCTCAAGGTGAAAAGCTAGAAGTACCTTACTAAAAAGAGACTTTAAGAGAATTACATTAAAAGGCCAATATCAATATTTGTCAAGATATTAGGAGACACTCTGTTTTCCAGAATTAAGACCCAGAAAGTAAGCTGTGCCCTGAGACTGGTATAACCAGCAGTCATTTGCACTTAATCCTCAGGATGATTATACTCTCTGGCAAAATTACATAATTATTATATTGCTTTGGTCAGTACTAGGTATTCTCTGAACTCAGACAAGTACCCAACAAGGATGGACATACTATGGTGATGAAGCCCCTGTCTTATTGTTGCTGTTAGCGCCCATTTGTTATGGGATCAACCTGTTAGTGGATGCTGGATGTTATGGGAGCCACCTGTTAGTGACTGCTGGGGATCGAATTTTGACCAGCAGAACAGATCCCTTCATGTGAAAGGATGATAATAATACAAGGAGACTGGGAAGCCATTGCATTCTCTGACCTCTCTCCTCTTCCCTCTTGCCTCCAATTTATTTCATTCCCAATCCACAAGCAACATCTGTGTCAGTAAAGGCTTATTTGCAATTCCTTCAAGTGCGTTATGACTCACAGTTGTGGGGGCTTTTGGAGAATCAACCTGCCCCTTCACACTTAGGCATGTCCCTTAACAATTCCCATCTTGTGTTTTATGGGAACATAATTATTTTCCCCCCAACAGCATGGTTGGTAAGTTTGTCCAATATTGTGAAGCGACTGTTATCTGAGTCCACATGCTGAGCAATGCAAACAGCACTATTAAAGTCTTCTCTGTCCTATTCCTCTGGATGGTTGCAGGGCGAGATGCTATAGCAGGTGTTGAATCTTGTGAGATGTCATGGAGGCAAACTTTCTGACAAATGGAGAAGAGGGTTGTAGTCAGAGTAAGCATTTTTCATAAGTCTCTCATCAGTCTCTTGGCTGGCCCTTTGATGTGTTAGCTTTCAGTGTCAGGGCCACCCACACTGCATAACCATTAGTTTAAGTATCAAGGTTTAGCCATGCTAAAGCAGGTATCCCCACTATGGGCTTATAAGCTACTTACCTCATTTTGAAATTAAACTTCTGTTTTATTCCTGACTCTCCTGTCTCTAGCCTGCTCTATTCAGAGGGGGCCATCCACGAGTTACAGACTAGTTAGGTCTGGTTGACATTAATTGGTGTCAGAAGTGGGATGGCACATGGAACTCTTCTGTACTCTCAGTACCAGTGGGAACAGACTATGTGCCATTGGAAATTTTTTTCTCCAAAGTCCAACACCCTACTCTCCCTCCTTTTTCTGGTGAGTCCTCTGCCCTTGTCATTGCTACAATCCTCACAATTCCTACCTTTGTCGAGCTTTCCATTCTTTGTGAGGAAAACTTCAGAGTCCCTCTGGTGACCTGGTTCATTTTGGATCGCTCTACCAGGATATCCTTTCTTGAACTGCATAACTCTGTTAATCAGCCTTTCTATGTGCTTCTGCTGTTTTTAAACTTTATGGTCTCTGTAACATTTCAATTGTATGTTCTAGTGTTTTTTTAAACTGTATGCCCCGATAATCATGTATCTTTTTTTTTTTTTTTTTTTTTTTTTTTTTTTTTGCTTTTTGCTGAGGCAATTGGGGTTAAGTGACTTGCTCAGGGTCACACAGCTAGGAAGTGTCTGAGACCAGATTTGAACTCAGGTCCTCCTGACTTCAAGGCTGGTGCTCTATCCACTGCACCACCTAGCTGCCCCTCATGTATCTCTTTATGAACTGTTATTGCTTACTTTTTTTTTGACTAGGCAATTAGGGTTAAGTGACTTGCCCACAGATAGTAAGTGCTAAATATCTGAAACTGGCTTTGAATTCAGGTTCTCCTGACTTCAGGGCTGGTGCTCTATCCATTGTACCAACTAGCTGCCCCTGTTGCATGCTTTGTTAAAATTGCTTCTATCTGAGACTGTCTTGTCATTGTTCTGTATCTTTCTAAAGGTCAATAAAATCATTTTTATATGAGATAATTTGAAAATGCAATTATGTCATCTGAAGTCTTGTTTTATGTTTTAAGACCATGATATTGTTTATGTTATTATTGTTTTTCTAATTTCTCTTACAAGGTAAAATTTGAAAGATCATTGTAACAGAAGTGCTATTAGACAAAATAACTTCACTTTTTAATTAGGATTATAATTATTATACTAATTATATCCTGTTAAATTATTAATTTGTCTTTTAAAAAGATGTGATAAAAATAGATATTTGAAAAATGTTAAATATTTAATGAGGCATATTTGATTGTAAAACAGATGATGATAACAATAGTAATAAGTTTACTATAATAGTGAATTTTCATTTGAAAATCTTAGCTTTTACAAAGTGTATATGATGTTTAAAAGATGTAGTTTCAACATATTAACATTGAATCAACCATCAGGTATTTGCTGTATATATGAAGTCCCAGAATATAGGTACTCTTAATTTATAAGAATTGATTATAGGGATAGTTGTCTGAACAATACTAAATTTATTAAATAATAGATTGATATTGAAACAGCTCTGAGTTACTATAATAGGATGCAAGCATGAAGATCTTACAATTTTAATCAGTATTTATGGTCAAACTAATACCTAGGAATGATATTCTCCTAAGAGTGAAATGATTAGATAGACTAAGTAAACAGGCAAAGATGTTTTGTAAAAAGTTTTCTAAATAAATGGAATAGTAAATTTTGAGAAAACAGGATTAGGTTGGTTTTTAAAGAAATGTATATATGATTGGTTTCCAATGTAACTATCATGGAAATTCAGACTTTGAGTATATTATAGTAATATATTCTCAAAATTAGATTGAAGATTTTACATGTAAATCATATCTCTGATGGTAAAGAAAGTGAAATTAATTAACTTAAAGTATCTGATAATTTTAAAAGGCAGAAGAGATCATTTTACAATTGGACTCTAATAATTTTTCCTCCCACAAAGTTTTATACTGATCAACAGATAGTAGTGCAAAAAAAAATCCCACAAAATTCATAATTTTTAAAAAGATATTTATATCAGATACATGATTTAGGTAAGGATAGAAATAGCAAATAGTATATAAACTGAAATTCTCCAAAGTTTCAAGATTGGAGAACTAAATTTGCTAAAGTGTATTAAGTTTGTCCTGAAAATAAAGCCTATTGTCCATTAAAAGATATCTTGGTACCAGATGACTACATGAGACATCTGAGACTGAAAATGTGCTAGTTTAATGCATAATGAGAATAGGTTACTAGAAAACAAGGAGCCTTGGTTTTAGGTAATATTGGTGATAATTATTATATAACTTTGGTCTTTTATTTCAAAACATTTATGTTAAATTTTCTTGGTTACCATCACAATTAGTCTGCTTCTCAAAATTAGTCTGCTGTGAACCTTTTAAATAGTTTCATCTGCACCTAATTTAATATAATTATGCAATTATGAGAATTGTGAGAACACTATTGCATTAATTAGACCTATCCCTGAGGACTAGCCAACTGAATAGTCTCTATGTGCTGTTTAGAGATCTTTACCCATACTGACCAGAAACTCAAGTCCAAAGATTGATGCAAGAAAAATTCCTTCTATAAATTTTTGGATCTGAGTTTCTGTCAAACTTGTGGGTATGTACTCCTGAATCATCTGAAGAAAGCCCTTGCTTCTTAGAGGATAGTAGACTCCTCCAAGGACCTCAAGGTTTGTCTAGTACAGACTCAGAAGCAGCTAAGCTCCAGAAGAGATAGCTGTTCCAACATTCCAGAAGAGGGCTGAGTGTACTGCCCTAGGTTTTTTCCCTCTTCCCTTCTGTAATGTGCCCAACCACCAAGATCCTGATTCAAGCATGTGTTGGCATTTTCTCCTTCTAAATTCTTGAGTTCCCTCCTCTGTTTTCTGCTTGTAAGCAAATAATGGCTAGCAATGATACCTGGGACACACTTCCCCAAAGGTCCCTTCAAGGAATCAATCTCCTAGGATAAAAATGCTCTTCCTAGCTTAACTTGCCTCTTTTGGCATCTTGGCTTATTGTTCAAATGCCAAACTATGCTTGCCAAAAATACTATTTTATGGAAAAGGTACACAAGGCAAACATTCAAGTACTAGCCAGAAAAGGCAATACAAGGACACTCTCAAGGACTCTCTTAAGAACTTTAGAATTGATTGTATGACATGAGAGACATTAACACAGGACCATCCAGCATGGCATGCCCTCATCTAAGAAGGTGCTGTGCTCTAATTTTAGTCTTTAGAAATAAAGACAGGCTTAAATAGAGAAATAAAAATTACAAATGGTTGATCTCTGCCAATATAAAATGACAATACTAAATATTAATTTACTTATTCAGTACAATACTAGTCAAACTACCAAAAGGTTTCTTTATAAAGTGATAACAACTTTCACCTGAAAGAACAAAAAAGTCAAGAATCACAAGGTAAATAATAGAAAAAAAAGCGGAATGGAAGGGGCCTTAGACTAAACTATATTGCAAAAGAGTAGTTGATAATAGTTAAGAAACAGAAAATACAATTAGTAGAATAGATCACATACAATTTACAGAAGCAAACAAATACCATAATAGTGTTTAATGATCCCAAAGACCCCACCTACTGGGATTTAGAAAC
>JAJPUD010004646.1:133049-157381 GCA_023553655.1 Myrmecobius fasciatus | reverse complement strand
TCCTTGATAACTATATTTTCCCAACTTTTATTTCAAATTTGCCATTTCTGATGCCTATTTCATCCCTTCATTTTGTCTGTAACCTATTTTCCTAAATAAATCTACCTTCGGCCAAAGAGAATTTGTCACTTGTTTCTTCTGAACAAGGCATTGCTATCTCGACCTCATCAGCAGAACCATATCATCTCAAAGTGATCAGGTGGTCTAATGAACTTGTCTGGAATATGTCTGAGATTTATCTGGCATAGGACCCCAGACCTCTGACCACAAAGCCTAGATGAATTCCCCGATTTGGCACATATTACCAGGATGTCATTTTTGGTTAATACATGATATAATCTGTAATTGCGCTCCTTTGATCTTTGGAACAATTTGTGTATGACTCTAGGTTCCCCTTTGTAATCTGCCTACTATTGCCACTTTATACTGGCTACTTACAAACTTTATTATCCTGAATAAAAGGAGGGGGAGAAGAAGTAGTCAGGGGGACCAGGACAGAATACAATTTTAACACACCTTCAGATATCTACTGGATGTTGTGACTTTTGCCTCCCTATAAAATGGGGGGAGGGAGAGTCAAAATGGCATCAAACTCCCAGGGCTGTTGGAAGAGCAAATGAGATTGTGTTTGTCAAACACTTAGCACAGTGTTTGGCATATAACAGGAACTATACAAATGCTTGTTCCCTTTTTTCCTTTCCCCCCCTTTCCCCAAGAAGAGAATTTAATGTAATTATGCTTAAAATGACTGAGTACACATATGTTTTCTATTTCTGTTAGAAATTCTGCATATATTTTAATAGAGTTTGACAGAACAACTGCAGAATATCTAAGAGGATTAGAACTGAAAAGGAAACACAGATACCTAGCTCACCTTCCACATTTTACAAATTGGGAAACTGAGACTCAGAGTTGAAGTAATTTGCTCAGGACCACATAATTAGTAGAAAAAAAAGATCAGAAAGAAGCCAAATTTCTTGAGTCTGTCCAATGCTAATTTAAATTAACATATATAATGCTCAGGGAGAAACTGAGGCAGCATCACACATGGAAATTAAGTAATGCTTTATTGATGTTAATTGAGAGTTCAGAATCCATAGCTATGGATCAGGACTGCTGGGACTCACGTCTCAAAGCACGTAGTACAGGCCAGAGACTTTAGACTTGACAGCATGTCAGCCAACTGAATAATACAAAGTATTCAGCAGCCCCATCAAGGGACTTCAAACATTATATAGGTTCTACAGGTCAGGGAAACAAAGAACTCATGGGAACAGCTGAGCATATCCGGTGTCCAAGAAAGCCATAAATTCAGTTTTGGCAGGTAAGGAGTAGGATGCCAGAACTGGGAGAAGACAGAAAGTCTGGGTCATACAGATAAGGGGTAGGTCGAGGCTGGCCACCTGGAGGTCTCATAACTCCTTTGGAATGTGAGTCCAATTATTTCTGAAGGTCAGGAAGTGGGGATTGCTATCCTGGGACAGAGCAATTAAGGGAGACTGAAACAGCAACTGAGGGAAACTGAGACAGTAACTGAGGGAAACTGAGACAGGGAAACTGCGGCACAACACATAGGCCTAAGTGTTATAAGTGTTTTACATCTATCATTTTATTTGATGTCTAAAATTGTGCTTATAAATCATCTAAGTACTAAAGAAAATAACTTGTGACGAACTATAAGGTCTATAAATTAATTTCCTCACAGCAGCCCTGTAAGATAAAAATAAAACAATTATTTATGTTATTTTACTGAGGAGGAAATTAAGGCTGAAATTTTATATGATTTTTTTACAAATATCTATTAAGCATCTGGCACATCTATTATGTGTTAGACATTGTGCACGTTTATTTTTTGTACTTTTATTTAAAGTTTTGAGTTCCAAATTTTTTCCCTCTCTTCCTTCCCCTTCTCTGAGACCCTAAGCAATCAGATATAGATTATACATGTGCAATTATGTAAAACATTTCCGCATTAGTCACTTTGTACAAGAAGACTCAAAGAAAGAAAGTAAAAAGTAGCAGGTTTCAATCTGTTTTCAAATAATATCAGTTCTTTCTCCGGAGGCAGATAATATATTTCATCATTAGTCCTTTGGGACTGTCTTGGATCATCTGTGAGAAAATTCATTCACAATCCTTCATTGAACAATATTGCTGTTACTGTGTACAACTTTCTCCTTCATCCAGGGGGATGGCACAATAGAGTACTGGCCCTGAAACTAGGAGGACCAGTTCAAATGCAGCCTCAGATATTTAATACTTCCAAACTGTGTGACCCTGAGTTATTGGATTACTTGCTATCTAGGGGAGGGGTGAATTCAGTTGAAAACTATTTTTGCATGTATTTTAAAAATAAAAAGCTATTATTAAAAAAATTCATCATTGTAAAACCTTGTGGTCCAAACTTTCTTTCTCTTTCCCTTCCCCTCACCCCCTCCACTAAACAGCAAGTAATCCAATATAGGTTAAACATGTGCAATTCTTCTGAACATATTTCCACATTTATCATGCTGCAGAAGAAAAATCAGACAAAAAAGAAAAAAAATGAAAAGCAAGTAAATAGCAACAAAAAAGGTGAAAATTCTATCTTGTGGTCCACATGCAGTCCTCATAATCCTTCCTCTGGATGAAGTTGGCTCTCTCATCACAAGTCTATTGAATCATTTCATTGTTAAGAAGAGCCATGTCCCTCACAGTTGATCATTACATAATCTTGTTTTTGCTGTGTACAATGTTTTCTTGGTTCTATTCACTTAGCATCAGTTCATGTAAGTCTCTCCAGGCTTTTTGAAATCATCCTGCTGATTGTTTCTTATAAAACAATAACATTCCATTATATTCATATACTCTGATTTATTCAGTCATTCCCCAACTGATGGGTATCCACTGAGTTTCCAGTTCCTTGCCATTACAAAAAGGGCTACTACAAACATTTTTGCACATGTGGGAACTTTTTTGTTTGACACTGCTGGATCAAAAGACATGCAGTTTTATAGCTCTTTGGCCATTATTCCAAATTGCTCTCCAAAATGGTTAGATCAGTTCATAACTCCACCACTTAGTGTCCAGTTTTCCCACATCTCCTCCATCATTTATCATTATCTTTTCCTGTCATCTTAGCCAATCTGAGAAGTGTGTAGTGATACTTTAGAGTTGTTTTAATTTGAATTTCTCTAATCAATAGTGATTTAGAGCATTTTTCCATATGTCTAGAAATTGGCCATTTCCATTTTTAAGGAGTTATTTTACTTAGAAAATTTTTGTATGTCTTTTCTTATGCTATTGACTTTCTTTTCAGGATTCTCTTGCATTACTCTCATTTCTTTTTTCCTTCTTTTTGTTACTTTTCTAATTTGCTTTTTTAAAAAACTTTTTAAGCTTGTCTTGGAATTCTTTTTGGTCCTGAAAGCAAATGATGTTATCAATAATCATATAAAAATACTCTAAATCACTATGAATAAGAGAAATGCAAATTGAAACAACTTTTAAGTTTTATCTTACACCAATTAAACTGGTTAAAATGACAAATGATAAAGTCCTGGGTAACTAGGTGGGGTTGACAAAGAAAACCTAAAGCAATGCTAAGACTATAATATTCTTTGAGGCAAACAGGAAATGGCATTCATGGGGATCAGCTCAGTCTTACAGTCCTACCTCTGTTGAGGTCTTGGGAAACTTCACTTTACTGTATCCAATCAAAAGGTAAAGTTATGATGTCAAATCCCCGAGGTTAAATTTACCTTATAAATCAATCCATAGCCTATGCTAACTATATGTTCTCTGGATATTATTTCATACTTACCACTCCTGGTGTCTATTTCACTTCTTCATTTCGTCTGTAATCTCTTCTTATAAATAAAAGTACCTTGTGACAAAGAGAACATCACTGTGAATTCTTCACATATGTCTTGTACTTCCTATGTGAACTAAAAATTGCTGCCAAACTTCATTATTCGGTGCCCAACCCCATCAAAAAACACAGAAGGGTTGCAGAAAATAGGAAAACTGGTGCACTTTTGTAGAATTGTGAATTGTTCCAGCCATTCTGGAAAGCATTTTGGATCTATACCCAGAAAGCTTTCAAACTATGAGTGACCTTTGGGCCAGCTGCTATACTATTAGTCCTGTATCTCAGAGACATCAGAGAAAAGAAAAAGACTTATATGTACAAAAAAAAAAGTAGCTGTTTTTGTGGTAGCTCAAAATTTGAAACTAAAAGAAGTGTTCCCTTTAGGAACACTGTGGTAGGTGAATGTCATAGAATTACTTAATAAGAAATGACTAAAAATGGACAATTTCAAAGGAAAAAGGCAAGATCTTTATGAATTTATACTGAGTGAATTAAGCAAAACTAGGATAATAATTTATATAATAACAATATTATAAGGCAAAAGAACTTTGAATGGAGTGAACTATGAAAGCTATCTCACAAGATGGAGACAATGTTCTGAAAATTAAGTGAAGGTCAGCTATGTCCCAGGCCTAAGTTTCTTTCTCCAGAAGCCACATGGTTTACTAAGAATGGAATCATATAATCCTTTTCTTTGTGAGATCACGGTATGGCCACCTTGGCAATAAAACTCCCAAATAAGGGAATTTGGTAATTCTAAAGAAGAGTTTGAGTTAGAAGTATTTCTTCATGTATGACTTAGAATGTGAGATCATTTATCCTGACTAATCAGGACAAAGGTCCAGCCTAGAAGGAGTGTTACCCCAGACCCATATGTAACTATTGTCTGCTTTCTGTACCCTGTCTCTTTTCAACCAGACCATCCAGGGTGATGGTGAGACGCCTTATTCTCAAAAGATTTTTCAAATTAAAACTCCTTTGTTTTCTACCTTGAGATACCTCTGATTTATTCAAATTGGTGGTCTTTTGCCCCACACATACAATTTTGAAAGATCCTAGAATTCTGATCAATGCTGTGATAAAACTTGAATCTAAAGGAAGGAAGATATAACATGGCAATTACCTCTTAAAAGAAAGGTGAACTTAAAATTCAGAAGAGACATACATTTCGTGATGTGCCTAATGAAGAAATTTGTTTTGTCAAATTATATAAATATGTACTAAGGGATTTGTTTTTCAGGGCTTTTAAAAAAAATTGCTTAATGGGAGAGGGCAGATTAATTTAAAAAATACTCTTTATTTGAAAAATATAAATAATTTTTTTAAAAAAGGAAGGGGTAGCTAGATAATGCTTAACACTTCCTAGCTGTGACCTTGGGCAAGTCACTTAAACTCAGTTGCCTTGCCAAAAACAAAAAAGTAATTAATTTAAAAAAGAAGAGTAGGGTATTTTACCTAAAGGCATGCATATTTCTAATATAGCTGTCAGTTTTCATAATTGTGTCTTTGAAAAGTCTTGTGAAAACTGGCTTTTATAAATTGAATTGTTTCTTAAATGGACTATGGATATGATTTAAAGACAGTCTGACTTAGCTGAGGGAATTAAGAGGTAAAGATATGAAAGCTCTGGATTCAGATCCTGATTATGATACTTAACTATCTGATCAAATCACTTATCTACTCCATTATATGCAGGGGTATGCTGGAGCCAGCTCAAATTAGCACTCAAGCTGATCATTAAAATTTCAATATGAGCATTTATATTTCTTATACAGATAAATGTCATAAATCAGGGCTCCATTTATTGTTTTGTTGTTATAGGAGAAACACCTTTCTGAGTTCATGTTTAATAGCTATTACCAAATATATATTTAATACAAAGCAGAAATTATGGAGGTAAAAACCTAAGTTTTATTATTATGCTCAAGAATAGGTTCAAACCTCAGAGAAAACCTATTAGGAATCTCAGAAATGCTCTCTCTTAAAGGTAAAATTATGTCAGTGACAGAGAATGAATTTACATATTACAATGTGGTAGATTCTTCTTAAGCCATAAAAGTTTAAAAGAAAATGAGATTCATAATCTCATACGTTCTTGCCCAAGATCACACAACTACTAAGTGTCTAAGGCTGTATTTGAACTCAGTTCCTTGAGACTCCAGGGTTAGTTGCTCTATCCATTGTACCATCTAGCTACCTTTCTTTTTTATATATATATGAATCACGTTAGGAGAGAAATATCAGCACAAAAGGGAAAAAACAGGAGAGGAAAAAAAACAAGACAAAAGGGGAAAAAACGGTGAACATAGCATGTGTCTAACTACCTTTCTCAAGCAACTCTTCAATACTAAATTGATATTTGCCAGGGTGACTATTGGGGATAAAAATACAAAAGTTTCCCCACTCTTGAAGAGTGAGACTCCATATAAAGAAGATAGAATATACATACTAGATATATAACAGTTGCAGAATAATTTTTCCCATTTTTAATAGTTTTTTATTTTACCAAATACATGCAGAGATAGTTTTCAACATTCATCTTTGCCAAACCTTGTATTCCAACTTTTTCTCACTCCCTTCCACCCCAGCCCCTTCCACAGACAGCAAACAATACAATATAGATTAAACATATGCAATTATTCTAAACATATTTCCGTATTTATCATACTGCTCAAGAAAAATCAGATCAAAATGTGAAAAAAGAAAAAAAATGAGGAAAAAAGCAAACAACAACGATAACAATAAAGTGAAAATGCTCTGCTTTTGTCTCCATTCTCTCTCTTTCTGGATGCGTATGGCTCTTTCCATCACCAATCTATTGTAATTGTCTTGAATCACCTCATTGTTGAAAAGAGTCAAACTGCGGGATAATTTTGAGGGGAAGGTACTAACAACTGGGGTCAGGGGCTAAATTCTAATCTTGATTGCCCCTGTGGACTTTTTTCTCAGTCTCAGTTTTCTCATCTGTAAAATGAGAGGGTGGGATTCGATGATGTTCATGGTATATTGTAAAGATCCCTAAATCTAAAGATCAAAAGATCAAGGTTCAAATTGTTCCTTCAATATCAAATTCCAATGTTCCAAGCTTCAAACAAGGTTCTTCATTCTGCTTTTAAGAAAGTTATAAAACCTCTAGATTTCAACTCCCCTATGTTATTACACCTATATGTATTTTACTTCCTCCCACTATTGGAATGTAATCTCTTTGAGAGCAGGATCAGCATGGACTGGCCAATGATTGACTCATAGTAACTTCTTTACAAAAGCTTATTGATTGATGAGTGTGTTGCCCATCAGTGACAAAGTTGGAAAAAAAATATTGGAGGAGGAATAGATAAATAGGATGTTATTGCTTTGATAACTGTGAAATGTTCCATCTATCTTAGAAAGTCATAAGGATATAATAAATAAAAGTTATAATGTTATGGGGGACAATCAAATGGTTCAGTGGATAGATCACTAGGCCTGGAATTAGGAAGAACTAAGTTCAAATTTGATTTGAGATATTTACTTGCTATGTGATCCTAGGCAAATCAATTAACTTTTAACCCCTTGGAGAAGGAATGGTGAATCACTCCAGTGTCTTTGCCAAGAAGACCTCAATGGAAAATATGGTTTATGGGGTCATTAAGAGTCAGGCACAACTAAACAGCTGAACAACGACTTCTGACTTCAAGTGAAATATTGTGGAATATGTAGATAGCCACATATTTGGTAACAAACATCCCTCTCCTTGGCTCACCTTTCCCCCAAGAGCTTGTATCTTTTATATCTGATAATTTTAATTCACTTTAGTAAATTAATGCCCCTTTGCCGAAAACTCTCTTGTGTTATATTTGAGTTGGCTTAGGAGTAATACCTAAATATTCTTCCAACGTGTGTGACTTCCAGAGGAGAATCAGCAGCTTCTCTACCTTCCCTGTGCCTAATGAGGAGTAGAATATTTCTGTCTTTCCAGACTCAAAACTTCCCCAAAGAATCTCTCTCTCTCTTTTTTTTTTCCCTTTTTGCTGAGGCAATTGGGGTTAAGTGACTTGCCCAGGGTCACACAGCCAGGACGTGTTAAGTGTCTGAGACCAGATTTGAACTCAGGTCCTCCTGACTTCAGGGATGGTACTCTATCCACTGCGCCACCTAGCTGCCCCCCCCCCAAAGAATCTCTATCCATGCTAGTATTTTTTTTTTTTTGCTTTTTTGCTGAGGCAATTGGGGTGAAGTGACTTGCCCAGGGTCACACAGCTGTTACGTGTCTGAGACCAGATTTGAACTCAGGTCATCCTGACTTCAGGGCTGGTGCTCTATCCACTGCGCCACCTAGCTGCCCCCATATCCATGCTAGTATTAATCAGAAGGATTACTAGTCTCCAGAGTTTCTTTTATATTAGAGAGAATAAATTAATAAAAGGAAAGCAAGTCAAATGCATGTGGGGGGGGGAAGAATTTTCCTCTTTCCCCCAACAATTCATTGGTTACAAAATAGCCTGCACTAAGTATTATTAACTGGAGGAGAAGAAATTAGCTTTTTCTTCTTTAAGTCCTTATTTTAAGTCCTTATACTTAAGGTATAAGTTGGAGGAGTTAGTTGTGCAAGTAATGGACTTGACTTTAATATTCTATCCAGGAAAGATTTAGCTATCTTGGATTAGTTCATTTTTGTTATTTCAGCCATGACTCCATATGCCTAAACCAGTTACACTGGTGGAACAGTGGACAGAGTGCTAAGCCTGGAATCAGTAATAATCAAATTTAAATTAGTCCCAGACACTTACTAGCTGTATGTCACTTAATCTTCATTTTGCCTCAATTTTCTCAACTGTAAAATAATGAAAATAGTACCTACCTTGTAGCAATATTTGTAAAAGTACTCCATGTGGTACATGATACATAGCAGACATTTTATAAATGCTGATATCCTTACTCTTAGCAATCACAACATCAGAATTTCTTCCTAAGAAAGGGAGAAATGAAGACCAAACCCTGAGAAGTATAGCACCTACTTGACCTTTACCTGCCAACATGGTTCCAATATGGAGGACTAAATCCATAATTTTTTGTGCTGTGCATATTAAACTCCATATTCTGATTGTAACTCACTCACACTTTTTGGCTTCCAAAATCTTCATTAAACACTCCTAGGAATCTGGATTCCAAAACATCACCAACTGGTAGACTCTATCATAGCATATAATCAAATATCTTTCATCTCCATGGCAACACAAATGTTACAATAGCACAAAATTGAAAAACATAGAAAAACTAAGCACTAATTTTTTAAAGAATAGTTGAATAAAATGTGGCATATGAATATAATAGCATAGTTTTGCCCCTAAAGAATAATAAATGTGCAAATTAGAAGAAATTTAATTGAGAAGACTTGCTTGACACAGTAAGATGGTCAGAAAATAGATCCAGGAGAATTTTCCTTAGGGGTAAAAATGAGGGTATTTTGTGCAGTGTGTGCTAGATTATGTCTGACTTCCAATTAAATGATATATATAATGATTTGAGACAGAAAGAACTGGAGATTTAGATGAAGCTTTAAGGGCAACAGATAAGTATTATAATATCTCTATAATCACTTAAATAGAATTCAGAAAAGGAAGCAGCAAGTAGCAAAAATATGATCTCTATTTTCACAAAGGGGAAAGTAATGACATAGCTGACGTGTATATAAGCTAATAATGAGATGTTAAGTTTTCAGAATGCATTATATTTTTCTTGCTTGCCTTTATCTCCTAAGGAATGAAATATGTTGTATGAATATAGTTGGCACCATTAGTTATTCTATAATTCAAGATGAGACTAGAAGGATGTAAGTTAGGCATCTCAATGCTGAAATAGTCGGAAATTTAGAGTGGGAAGAGACTTAGAAGATCATGTGATGGAAGCTTCTGAATTTCATGAGATCCAAGAAGATGAAATACATATAGACAATAGCAGAACTGAGACTTTCAAAGCCCAAATCTCTTGATAATTCAGTGCTCTTTCCTCTGCAACATGGTACACTTCATTTAAACATGCTTAAGAGAAGCAATGTGATGGACTCAGAAGCAGGACTACCTGAGCTTAAGGCCGGTTTTAAAAATGTGACTTTTAACTTCTCAGTGCTGCAGGCAACTCTCTTAAGACTGTAACTTGTAATTCAAGCCATTCTCTAATCGATAAATGGTCAAAGGATATGAACAGACAATTTCAGAGGATGAAATTAAAACTATTTGTAGTCATATGAAAAGGTGCTCCAAATCACTATTGATCAGAGAAATGCAAATTAAGACAACTAAGGTACCACTACACACCTGTCAGATTGGCTAAAATGACAGGAAAAGATAATGATGAATGTTGGAGGGGATGTGGGAAGGCTGGGACACTGATGCATTGTTGGTGGAACTGTGAACGGATCCAGCCATTCAGGAGAGCAATTTGGAACTATGCTCAAAAAGTTATGAAACTGTGCATACCCTTTGACCCAGCAGTGTTTCTATTGGGCCTATATCCCAAAGAGATCTTAGAGGAGGGAAAGGGACCCACATGTGCAAGAATGTTTGTGGCAGCCCTTTTGTAGTGGCGGGAAACTGGAAACTGAATGGATGCCCATCAATTGGAGAATGGCTGAATAAATTATGGTATATGAATGTTATGGAATATTATTGTTTTGTCAGAAACGACCAGCAGGATGATTTCGGAGAGGCCTGGAGAGACTTGCATGAACTGATGCTGAGTGAAACGAGCAGAACCAGGAGATCATTGTACATGGCAGCAACAATACTATATGACAATCAATTCTGATGGACATGGCTCTCTGCAACAATGAAATGTTTCAAACCAGTTCCAGTTGTTCAGTGAAGAAAGCTATATACACCCAGAGAGAGGGATGTGAAATGTGGACCACAACATAACATTCTCATACTCTTGATTGATATTTGCTTGCATTGTGTTTCCTTTATCTGATTTTTTTTTCTTGTAGATACGATTTTTCTTGCACAACAATGATAAGTGTGGAAATATGTATACATACATTTGATTTGTCAAGTATTTTAACATAATTAACATGTAATGGACTTCCTGCCATCTAGGGGAGGGAAGGGGACTGGGGGTAAAATTTGTAACAGAAAGCTTTGTAAAGAGCAATGCAGAGGAACTACCCATACATATGTCATGCAAATAATAATAATAATAAAAAAGACTGTAACTTGTAGAAAGGATTTTGGGAGAACAAGTGCTTCCATAGAAGCTACCAGCATCAGGGACATCACAGATTCTATCTCCTACAAATATTTTAGCTGATTCTATTCATATTGTCCAAAATAAGAATGATAGCCACCATTTATATAGTACTTAACTATGTGACAGGTACTAGGCACTTTACAAATATCTCATTTGATTTTTACAACCACCTTAGGAAGTAGGTGCCATTATTTTCCCCATTTACAGCTAAGGAAACAGAAGCTAGGTTACACAGAAGCATAGTTACATACTATTAAGTGTCTGATATGGCATTGGAATTCAAGTCTTCCTGACACTAAACCTAGCACTCAATCCACAGCACTACTTAGCTGCCTCCTGAAAACAAAACTGCTTCTATGGTTTTTGTTCAGTCCTGTCCAACTCTTCATGATCTCATTTGGGGTTTTCTTGACAAAAATACTGGAGTGGTTTTCCATTTCCTTCTCTAGCTCATTTTGCAGATGAGGAAACTGAGGTAAATAGAGCCACACAGCTAGTGTCTGAAGATAGATTTGAGCTCCCTGGGCACTTTATCCCCTGGGTGACTTAGTATCCCATTCTCATGTTAGGCTTCTGGAAGTTGTTTGGGTTTTATGCATTTTGTAAGGAACTCATCAGGGGAATTTCCTCATCATCTTTAGGAACTCAGTCTTTCTTTGGGACTTTGCATCTCCCCCTGGAGGGTTTGAATATACCTACTGGATTCATTCACACGTAAATGAGGACGAATTCATTCAGCAAACATTTTTAGGAGATGATTTGATTGGCTCAGTCTGTTATATATTAGAGCCTAAAAGGGAGTCTTCACTGAATCATTGGTTATTTTTGTTCTTTTACTTATTTATTTTTTGGAGAAACCCTAAGAAAGTTTTTTTTTGTGGTGGTGAATAGTTGGAAATTGAAGGAATGCCCATCAATTGGGGAATGATTAGCAAGTTGTGGAATATGAATGTAATGGAATACTATTGTGTAATAAGAAATGGTAAGCAGGAGGATTTCAGAAAAAACCTGGAAAGACTTACAGGAAGTGATGCTGAGTGAAATAAGCAGAACCAGCAGAACAATATATACAGTAACAGCAACATAGTGTGATGACCAACTTTGATAGATTTAGCTCTCCTCAGTAATGCAATGATAAACAATTGCAAAGGATTCATGATGGAAAATGCTTACCACATCCAAAGAAAGAATTACGGAATCTGAATACAGATCAAAGTGTACTATTTTCCCATTTGTTTTGGGTTTTTTTCTTTCTAGTGAATTTTCCTTTTTTTTTTCACAATCTTCTTTCACAACATAATTAATGTGGAAATAGGTTTAATCTAATTGTACATATATAACCTAATCAGATTGGTTGCCATCTTGAGAAGGGGGATTTGGGAAGGAGGAAAAAATTCGGAGCTTAAAATCTTATAAAAGTGAAAGTTGAAAACTATATTCACATTTAATTGAAAAAATGCTATTAAAAGTAAAAAAATAAAATAAAATTTAAAAAGTGAAAACAAAAAGAATGTGATTGGTTGAGTGGTATCTCAGAAGAATTCTGTGAAGCACAGCCAAGGAGGAAATGAATTCCAGGCATGGAAAATGGCCAGCTTAAGAACATAGAGATGGGAGATGGAGCAGCAGATGTAAAGAAATGGATAAAAGGCCAATTTGGCTGGTGTACAGAATAAAATCATGTGCACAGCTTTGCAAACACAAAAAAATGCCATTTCCTGCCTTTTCATGGAAATCCAGGCAACAGTTGAGTTTGGATTCTGGGGTCAGGAAAAATGCAAGGTTTCTTTTTTTCTGACAATTGAGTCACTCCTATCCATGCATCTCAGGAAAAGAATCCATATTCCCTGAGTAAATGTCCCTAGTCATAGAGAGGTAGTAGAAGCCCATCAGATGACAGCCATGGAGATTGGAAGTATATGGCCCAAAGTTGGGAAATTCTGAACTTTCAGCCTCTTACATAGAGGGGAGAGGAGTTCTAAATAGTGAAAAGTTCAAGGAGAATTTTTAAATCTAGCTTTCTAGTGATAGAAGGGGGAGTTTCTGGGATATACTAAAGACTATATTGGGAACAAAAAGGATCATGCATGTGACTTTTGAAGTTGAAACTAAGCTACTACATGAGAGAACAAATGACCTGAATCAACCACTAAAAGCTCTCTGCTATTACCATTATTTATTTGGATAGTGAAGGTCTAATGACAAGGTCTTTCTAGCATTCTTAAGTACATTTTTCTTCCCAGGGAGTATAAATATTCAGAGAAGTAGTTATAAGGCTGAGATTAAGTATAGGTCTCTGTGATGACACAGGAACTCTTGAGAATGTTGGGAAAAGGAATTGCCTATCTGGCAAAAATATGCATTTCCTTTTTTGGAGGGTTCAGGACCTCAAGGAAGTATCAAAAGACTGCATAATGTATGGGTCTCTGATTGAAAGTCAGTCAATATGCATTAATTAAGTGCCTATTATGTCTCAGGCACTGTGCTAAGTGCAGGGAGTACAAAAAAAGGGAGTAAAGCCAATCACCAGAGAGTATTTATTGGAATGTGAATAGGTAGGGAATTGTCCTTTTAGCAAGTTTGGTTTTCTTCTAAAAGGAGTCTGATGGTTCTTTTCAGCAATGAGGTGATTCAGGCCAGTTCCAAATAGACTTGTGCACCTAGAGAGAGGACTGTGGGGACCGAGTATGGATCCCATATAGTTTTTTCACCTTTTTGTTGCTATTTGCTTGCATTGCATTTTCTTTCTCATTTTTTCCCATTTTGATCTGATTTTTCTTGTGCAGCCTGATAAATGTGGAAATATGTATAGATTTACACATGTTTAACATATATTGGATTACTTGCTGTCTAGGGGAGGAGGTGAAGGAGAGAGGGAGAAAAATTTGGAACACAAGGTTTTGTAAGGGTGAATGTTGAAAATTATGTTTGCATATATTTTGAAAATAAAAAAATAGTCTGCTGAGGTTCAGAAGGGATCTCAAAAAGTTGGGAGTTGTAGACCAGTGTCACAAGGTACCTCAAAAGAATTTGCAGGCTTGAACCCATATCCAAGTCAATGGGCAAAGTTTATTGTAATCAATTGAAGCGTGGCTAAGTTCTGAAAGAATTTAGGAAAGAACCAAGAGAAAGAAGACAAATTTATCCAGTTCATGTCACTGATATGCTAATACAGGTAGGTTTGAGAAGTGGTTTATTTACTATTGTCTCATGAACTTGGTTATCACTGACCAACAGATTATCTGACAGTCAGTAATGTTTGTAGGACTATTCTAAGACCAAAAGACTTTAGAATCATTGACAGCTGGGAGCCAAGATGGCAGAGATCAGACAGGAGTCTCTGTAACCTCCTCTAACCTTCCCTCAAACCAACAACATATGAAGCCTCTAGACTGGTTTTGAAGTCAAAGAATCCACAATATCTGGAGGACAACACATTTCTAGAAGAAGATACTCTGGAAGAACTTCAAAACAGGTCTGTTCCAATTGAGCAGGGGGGGTGGTCTGCCAAACCCAGACTGCAACACAGGGAGACCGGGGCAGGGAGCTGGAGCAGAAGTTGGAGCAGGAGTCGGAGCTTTGTGCCTTTCACACACCTGGGAGTCTTCTGTGGGCCTCTTGGGCCAATCTGTCCTGATTGTAAGCAGGTGGTTTAGGAAAAATCTGCCTTTTGTGGGGGGCAAATTGTGAACCACTGAACCCCTGAAGAGCGCCTGATCTAGCTACCATTACACAGCACCCTAAAGCAATCAATCAATCAGCAGAACTGCCCAGCACCTGAAATAACTCAGTCAGCAGAATTGCCCCAGGGCAGTTTAAAGCAACTGTCCCTTCTTTGCCTTTAACAGACCTCACACCTTTAAAAAAATGAATAAAAAACCAAAAAGAGCTCTCACCATAGACAACTTTTATGGAGAGAGGGAAGAACAGACCTCAAATCCTGAGACCCCTAAAGGTAAAGCAACTCCAGAAAAATCCCCAAAGAGAGACATAAACTGGACTCCATGTCACAAGGCTATCTTTATAGATTGCACAAAGGATCTTAAAAGAGAATTAGAAGAAATATGGGGAAATGAAATGAGATCATTGCCAAAAAAAAAAAAGGAAAAATGGAAAAAGAATGCAATGAACAAAAAAATATAATTGGTCCATTGCAAAAGGAATTGAAAACAGTAACTGAAGAAAATAAAACATTAAAAATTAGAATCAAACAAATGGAAGTGAATGACTCAACAAGACTTCAAGAATCAGTTAAAGAAAAACAAAAAAAAAATGAAAAGATAGAAGAAAATATGAAATATCTCCTAGGAAAAATAACTGACCTGGAAAATAGATGTAGGAGAGACAATCTAAGGATTATAGGGCTTTCCTGATGAAAAAAAAAGAACCTAGACACTTTCTTCCAGGAAATCATGAAAGAAAACTGCCCTGATATTTTAGGATCAGAAAGCAAAATAACTATTGAAACAATCCACCGGTCACCTCCTGAAAGAAACCCAAAAATTAAATCCCCCAGGAATATCGTGGCTAAATTTCAGAACTATCATACCAAGGAAAAGATATTGTGAGAAACCAGAAAGAAACAATTTAAATACTGAGGAGACACAATTAGGGTCACCCAGGACCTAGCAGCTTCCACCTTAAAGGATCAAAGGGCCTGGAATCTGATATTCCGGAAAGCAAAGAAGCTGGGATTATAGCCAAGAATAAGTTATCCAGCTAAAATGAGCATTATCTTTCAGGAAAGAAGATGGACATTCAATGATTTAAGTGAATTTCACCTATTTCTAATGAAAAGACAAGAACTGAACAAAAAATTTGATCTCCAAACACAGAACTCGAGAAACATAAAAGGGAATGATTAAACAAGCCGTGATATTGTATTGTAATAGAATATTATTGTGTTTTAAGAAATGACAAACAGGACAATTTCAGAAAAATCTGGAAAGACTTACATGAACTGATGCATAGTGAAGTGAATAAAACCAGGAGAATGTCATACACAGTAATAGCAATTGTTTGGTGGAGAACTAAAAATGACAGTTAGCTATTCTCAGCAATAGCATTTGTACTGTATCCAAGGTAATCCCAAATGATTAATGATGAAGCATACTATTTGTCTTCAGAGAAAGAACTGATATTAAATGAATAAAAATGGAAGTGTGCTATTTTTCATTTTTTTCTTTTATTCTTCTTATACAAAAACAAGTGACATGGAAATTTTCTACATAATTGCACATGCATAGCCTTTAAAAATGTACCAGAATGCCTTTTCAGGATGAAGAATGTGGAATTATATATATAACTTTGCCACATCAGGAAGCTTGCTGGAGAGTTTGAGTAGTCAGTTACACATAAGCATCCTAGAGTGGGACTTTTCTAATTACTCAGTATTTAACCATTGGCTGGCATTAATTGCTACTTGCCCAATTCTGTACAACCAAATGCTCTGGATCCTATGGAGACCCACATTTGCCTTAACAATTATAATGTGGGCTGAAAGGTTTATTGTTAAATGTTTCCATATCATGATTCTCAAAGAGAGAGTTAATAATTCTAATGCTTTCCCATTTCACTCTGGGATAGTCCTGACTAGTCATGAGCTACTTGAATGTGAATTTATCTAACCGCAAAGAAGCTGTTGAGCCCTGATCAAAGCTGAACCCCACCTCCTTTTTGAATTTTCTATTCTCCAATGAAGCCTAATCAGATGACTGTTTTAATAGAAATAGAGAAATGCTTGGATACTGCAAACAGTGGTCTTATTCAGCATTGAATTGATAAGAAGATAGAAAATAAATATTGCTCAATATGTAATAAAATATGCCAACAAAAGACTGCAAGCCTCCTGCTTCTCTTCTAAATGCTGGAATCCAACCCCTCTGCGTAGATAGTACAAATATTTCAATATTTATTAAGCACCTACTAGATGCCTGGTACTATGCTAAGTTCTAAGAATACAAAAAGAGGTAAAAGACCTTGGCAAAAGGAATTTACATTTTAATGTTTTATAATCAAATTCTTTAATCAGGAGTTCTAAGAAATGTGTAATTCAAGTTTGTTTTATTCCCCACAGCTTTCCTCTTGCAAAAAAGTACCCAATATATCTTGACTTGTACATATAATAGAGCCAGTCTTTACATAAAGACACGAAACTTTGTAGACTCATCACATAATTTCCCTTTTCCATAGACTTGAATTTTTTGATAGATTAGGTTCCCACAGGTAGCAATTTTTTTTGTTTGTTTGTTTCATTTGGCATGTCTTGGACATGACTTCTGACCTCATCTGGAAGAAGGTTGCCCATCATAGAGCAAGAAGAGTAGACTATAGTGACCAGTCCCAGCCTAGAAGAAATCTGACACTGCCATCACTACCCTGACATCCCTTTCTCTGAGCTTGAACATGTTTCCTTCTGCCACTGATAGAACAGTACAACTGGATAATGAACTAGATCAAATGGTGGCTTTGAGAACAGAAGATCTGAGTTCAAATCCTGCCACAGGTATTTGTTAGCTGTGTGACACTATATAAAATCATTTCACCTCACTTTGCTTCAGTTTTCTTATCTATAAACAAGAGATAATAATAAGATCTATATCATAAGATTGTTGGAGAACAAAATAAGATAATATATGTAAATCAGTTTACAAAGTGCTATATAAATGTTAACTACTGTTAATTATGTTCCTTCCTGTAACTATCTCCTCTCTCTAACTCCCTAGGACAGTGTCTCCTTGAAGCAGGGAGAGATTTAGATATAGAATAAGAGATGTTACATTTATTACTTTTTTTTTTAACCTGATGTGATTTCATTGATATTAGGAACTCCCTCTACCAGAAGCATTTTAATATGTGTCAGAAATGGGACTAGGACCCAGTTCTTTCTGACTTTGAAACTTGTTCTCTACAACTGTTCAACACTGCCTCTCTACATTTACATTAGATTGTGAGCTTCTTGGGGACAGAGACTATTTTTTGCCTCTATTGTATTCCTGAGACTTAGCAAAGATGTTTAATAAATGCCAATCAATCAGGTGATTATTGGCTGATTATAAACTTTATCACAAATTAAAATAATGCATTAAATTAATTTTGTATATTTGGCCTTTTCTCTATCACATCCTTATCTACTCTGCAGCCTTTTCATTGATGATCACTCTCTTCTCCTGAATATCCTCTGATTTTCATGACTAATTTGGATTCCAGTAGTTAGGTAGAAAATCTGCATATTGTTAATGATTTTTCCAACTTACTCCAATAATGTTTATTAAAATATGGAGGGAAAGGATCAGTTGTTTTTATAACAACTTATGAAATAGTTTTGTTTTTTTTTCCTTTGGTTAGCAATTGAAGATAACTTAAAAAGAGATAAAATTGGTTGGGGTTTCTCTTGTGCCTTAAGTGGTACAAAGGTTTATCAAAGGAATTAACATTATAACTAAAATTCTCTGTGGGATAAAAGTTTAACTTGAAAAGTGTTTTTTAATCTGTTCCATGATGGAGATTAATTCCTTTTTTTAAAAAATTGTATTGATACCTCTCATATGACATCTTCCTTTTATTAATCATTTCTAGATATATGCTTCCTCCTCTTCCTTTCCTTATAACAAAGAAAAATAATTATGTGAAACCAACTACTTCCTCTGAGATTTATGTATGTATAACATTTCACCCCTTTCCCAATAAAAGAAAGATAGTTAATTTCCTCATCTTTTCTCAGGGCCAAGATTAGTCATTTTAATTACATTGAATTCAGTGTCATTTTAGTAACTCCTTGGTAGTTTGATTATTGTAGCACTAAATATATAAATTATTTTTTATTAATTTATTAAGATTTCCTTTTTCCAGATAGCCTATAACAGCCATGCCTATTGGCTGTTTAGCAATGGTAAAAAATACCTTTCTTTCCTGGATTTGTAGATTGTAAGCTTCTCAAGGGCAGGAATTGTTTCACTTTTGTCTTTGTATCCCTACCACATAACCCAGTTCCTGAAACAAAGAAGGCACATAAAAAATGTTTGTTGAACATGACTAATAAGGAAATATATTTAAAAGAATTACATATATTTAACCTATATCAGATTGCTTACTGTCTTAGGGGAGGAAGGAGAAAAATATGGAACACAAAGTTTTCCAAAAATGAATGTTGAAAACTATCTTTATATGTATTTGGAAAAAATAAAATACTATTGGGGGAAAAAAAGAAATGTTTGTTGATTGATAGCTTGATTTTTAGGGACAACATATGTATATTTGGCTTTTAATTGGGTATTAAAAATGAAATTGAGCCACTTTGTGGCTGATCTCTCCAAAGTTATCAATTATCTCTTAATTGCCTTTCTCAGTTTTCAAACTCCATGACTTCTCTTCAGCCTTTGACACCATCAGTCCCCTTCTCCTTGATTCTTTCTTCTCTCCAAGGTTTTTAAAACATCAGTCTCTCCCAATTCTCTTACTTATCTGACCATTCCTACTCAATCTTTTTTGTTTTTCATGGTTTCATCCAGGTCATGTACTTTAACATGAGCTGTAGGAAAATCATGCCAGCAGCTATGTGAAGGAAGGAAGAGACATGAGTTGAGCTCCTTGAGGACAAAGTTCTCAAAATTGTCTAGTTTTGTATCTCTTTGCATTTTAATGGAAAGGGGTCTAATAATAAATGTTTTTTGAATGATTAATAATAGTGCTGAATAGTAAGTTGTCTGAGAGCCTGAGCTAATCATATCATCTCCAATGACTGCCCCCTTTTCATTTTTTAAAGTTTTTTTTGTTAATTTTCAAAACATAGGCATAGTTTTAAACATTCACCCTTGCAAAACCTTACATTCAAAATTTTCTTCTCCCCCCCATTCCCCCTACCCTCTCTTGTAGATGGCAAGTAATCCAATATATGTTAAACATGTGCAATCCTTTTATACATATTTCCTAAATTATCATCTTGCACAAGAAAAATCAGGTCAAAAAGGAAAAAAAAGTGAGAAAGAAAACAAAAAGCAAGCAAACAACAACAAAAAAGTGAAAACACTATATTATGATGCACACTCAGTGCCCAGAATCCTTTTTCTTGGTGCAGATGGCTCTATCACAAGACCATTGGAACTGGCCTGAATCACCTAGCTGTTGAAAAGAGCCACATCCCTCAGAAATGATCATCATATAATCTTTCTATTGCCATGTACAATGATCTCCTGGTTTTACTCACTTCACTTAGCTTCAGTTCATGTAAGTCTTTCCAGGCCTTTCTGAAATCATCCTACTGATCATTCCTTATAAAACAATAATATTCCATAATATTCATGTACCATAACTTATTCAGCCATTCTTCAATTGATGGGCATCCACTCAGTTTCTTGGTTGCCACAAACCTTTTTGCACATGTGAGTCCTTTTCCATCTTTTATGATCTCTTTGGGACACAGACCCATTAATGGTATTGCTGGGTCAAAGGGTATGCATAGTCATGCCTTTGAGCATAGTTTCAGATTGCTCTCCCGAATGGTTGGATCAGTTCACAACTCCACCAACAATGTATTAGTGTCCCAGTTTTTCCACATCCCCTCCAACATTCATCATTATCTTTTCCTGTAATATCAGCCAGTCTGAGAGGTGTGGACTACCCCTTTTCTTCTCCTCTCCCTACCAACATTTCATCTAAATGAAATCATGTCAATAGAAATCATGGGAATTCTTAAAAAAGGGAAAAAAAATCACAAAAAGGCTACCTTATAGGCTGGGGCAGAGCAGGAAGGAGGGTAGGAATTTTAAGTTAAAGGGGGTAAGGCAGGTATTATTTCCTTCCTAGAGATGGATGGGATGGGTTAATGCAGATAAAAGATTGAATATATAGATAAGAGATCATCTGGTCTTTAGGCAACAACTATTTAGAGTCACCAAAAATGTCTGCTTCCTTCCCCCTCCTATTCCTCTATATATGAAGCAAAGCCCAGCCATCAATATTGGGAAGTTTTCCCCCAAATTTTCCTGAGCTGATTCTCCATGATTCTGTTTCCATGGGAAAGGCCTATAATATTAACACTAAACATACTCTAGGGAGCAGTATGATACAATCCTCTAATTAGTAATCAGGAAGTTTCATTATACTTTTGAAATAACAAGTATTAAGTCAGTTGATTTATTTGGCCTCACTTTCTAGCTATACATATCAGCATAGGGCCAGGGGCTGTATTCAACAATAATCTTTGGCTGTGAAATCCTCATACTTTTACAGCATTGTGCTTATTTGAGAGTCAGGCAACAAGCTTGTAGGATGTCAACATTTCTCCCAATAATGAACTGTCAGCTACTCAGAAACTCTATATTTAAAATGGGAGAAACATCTCATGGAGCTGAATATAATTGTGTAGCTGATTCTCAAGGTCAGGCAGAGCCTGCCCAAATTTTTTGGGTTCATGTTTGTACTGAATAAAAGTGCAATTCCAGACTGCACTTTGACTACTATACTATCTATTCTCAAGAAATGAGATCACAGTTCCACAATATTCCTCTGCCAGATTTTAGGCTGTTGAGGGATTTCTTTCAATATGATATATCTTGGGAGCACCTCAAGTCAAATGAATGTTTTCCAGAAGTCACTGGGAAGAGTTTACTCTCAGCAATCAATTGAATGTTTCTAAAGTGTCTACTATGTGCCAGGAACTGTGCAAAAAAAAAAAAGTATGTCTGTTTCCTAAAGGAATTAATGAGATGGTCTATCAATTTTCAATGATCAAGGACCCAGCTATGTTACCTGTGCCTGTTGATATTTTGGACCGCTATTAATGATAAGCATTCAACTTCAAAAATAAAGTCTTTTTCCTTATTTGTTAGTATTAACTTATTCCCCAAAGTACCTTGTTATCCCCTAGTTAAGTTTCTAGAAACTTACAAACAAAAAAGTTGTCAAGCACAGAGACAGAACTCAGATTTAACTACCTGTGCTTAGAAGGTCATGATCTGCCAGACTTTAATTTTGTCAGGAGTCTCAAAAAACTTTAGATAAACTTTCAGCAAATTCTTGAGATCCCATTAGGCATGGAACATTGTGTCTCATTAGGCAAGGGCTTATCACATGTTTGCTAAATTGAATTGAACATTGCTGCTCCCCTTATTATATAGACAGGTAAGTGGCCCAATGGATAGAGTATTAGGCCTGGAGTCAGGAAAACTCAGCATCCTTGAGTTCAAATCTGGCCCTTATTAGCTGTGTGACACTAGAATCATTTAACCCTGTTTGCCACACCATTCTTATCTATAAAATAGTCTGAAGAAAGAAATAGCAAACCTCTCCAGTTTCACTGCCAAGAAAACCCCAAATGAGATCATGAAGAGTCAGAAATGACCGAACAAGAAAATTCCATTATTCTAGTACAGTTTTACAACTCTAGTAAATTAGAAGTCCAAAAATATAACTTCTTTAAATTATCATGTATAAATGTGGAATGTTTATTTTAGAAGCATCTATTTCAAATAGTTTAAAAAATCAAGACAAATCTGTATTTAGTAGGTTTGATTTAATATTTAAATCAATAAATAAAGTTGAATAAACATGGTTCCTGCCTTCAGGAAGTCTATGATTTAGTTAATTACTATAATTTAATAATTGTGGGTTGCATTTTTATTAACAACTACTTTTCCATAGCCACATTATGCTGTTATTTATGCATTAATATAATTACTAAATAGTTTTGAGAAGGCAACCTATGTAGTCAGGGGAGCTAGATTTGAGCTTCGGCTATGCTTCCTTACTACTTTCTGGGCCTCAGTTTCCTCATCTGAAAAATGAGGGATTTTGAACTAGGTGACTTCTAAGATTCCTTTTGAGCTCTAGACTCTGATATTATGAAATTTCAATTTTGCTCCCCCAGCTTGGATTCTTGAATAACTAATTTCTTTGACAGATATAGACAAAGCCCTTAAATTATCAATCACTAAACATTTATTAGGTCCATACTATGTGCTAGGCATTGTGCTATGACCTTTGAAGCACTCTAGGGATTCCAGAAGGCAGAGGTGATGGACAATATCCCTTGCAGGGAGAGAGCCTGTGCCAAAGCGTGGAGACAAGATGCAGAATGTTTTCATGGGGAATAATGAATAGGCCAGTGCAGAGTATATGAGGAGAGACAATATGTAATTAGCCTGCAAAATAGGCTGGAGTCAGATTGTGAGGAATTTTAAATGCCAAAATTCATAGGTCATCTTAAAGGCAAAAGAGTTTCTTTAGCTTCATGAGCATGGTTACATCCATGCTTTAGGAATATCAATTTGGCAATTGTGTTGAGGAAAAATCAGAGGTGAAAGACTGAATACTGAGGGACCAATTAAAATAATTCAGGGGAGAGATGAGGTCCTAAACTATGGCATATTGTATCTACAAACCATTTTGTTTTCCCCAATATCTACATATGGGATTTAGATAGGAGTCTCCCAAAGGAATCTTCCAAAAATAATAAAATCTCTCTTCCTTCTATTCAACTCTAGGCCACATTCACTGCTCATCATTCTGCTGTGTTTCTCCAAGATAGATATATGTTTGTATACAAACACACACATGTAGGATTTACTGAACCATTCCTCCAGCTAAATCATATTGGACAATATGTATTTTTCACTTGTAGGATGCTAACTAATCTCTTAAGTCCCATATATTATTTTTATGGTTACATACTGCATTCTTCAGTGTGGATGTTTAAATTGACATAAACAGGCTAAAGCACATAACTAGTGATAATTTGTTTGTAAGAACAGATATAAAAGACAAGAATGGGCAATGAGAAAAAAATTATACTGATCTGATCCAAGAATTAGAGGGGGTAGGCAGTTAAGAGCTAATGGTACCCTCAGTTCAGTTAAACAATTATTTATTAAACACCTATTAGGTATAAAATATCCAGCTAAGTAATCTTAATATCAAGAAGAGAAAATAGTCCTACCCTTCAAGGATGTAATCTATGTGTGAGGTTAAGAGGAAGGCCTCTTCCCATTTACAGACCTCGTAAGGCTTGGGATAGTTGTAATCTAGCCCAGCAGATGGATTAGCCATATCCCTGCAATCACAGAACCATAGAACCACAGCAATACTTATTATTCTTCTATAACAAAAAAGTAAAATAAAGATATCACACCACACATTTTAAAAATCTGTTCACCATATTGTAACTAGCTCCACCTATTGGACAAAAGTATTATTTGCTGAGAAAAGCTCTACAGGTGTGTGTGTGTGTGTGTGTGTGTGTGTGTGTGTGTGTGTGTGTGTG
>JAJPUD010004646.1:76560-133039 GCA_023553655.1 Myrmecobius fasciatus | reverse complement strand
GTGTGTGTGTGTGTGTGTGTGTGTGTGTGTGTGTGTGTGTGTGTGTGTGAGAGAGAGAAAAAGAGAAGTGATAACATTTTACATTTCATTTGAAATATATCCTTCAACTATGCCCAAAGGCTATCAAACTGTGCATACCCTTTGACGTAGCAGCGTTTCTACTGGGCCTATATCCCAAAGAGATCTTAAAGTAGGGAAAGGGACCCACCTGTGCAAGAATGTTTGTGGCAGCCCTTTTTGTAGTGGCTAGAAACTGGGAATTGAATGGATGCCCACCAATTGGAGAATGGCTGAATAAATTATGATAAATGAATGTCGTGGAATATTATTATTCAGTGAGAAACGACCAGCAAGAAGATTTCAGAGAGGCCTGGACTTACATGAACTGATGCTGAGTGAAATGAGAAGAATCAGGAGATCATTGTACAACAAGACTATATGATTATCAATTCTGATGAATGTGGCTCTCTTCAACAATGATATGGTTCAAACTAGTTCCAATGATCTTGTGATGAAGAGAGCCATCTCTGCACAGAGAGGACTATGGGAACCAAGTGTGGATCACAACATAGCATTTTCACTTTTTGTTGTTTGCTTGAATTTTATTTTCTTTCTCATTTTTTTTCCTTTTTGATTTGATTTTTTTCTTGTGCAGCAAGATAATTATATGAATATGTATGCATATATTGGATTTAACATATATTTTGGGGGGGGCGGAGCCAAGATGGCAAACTGCAGACAGTGTTCTCTGTGAGCTCCTGAGACCTTCCCTCAGACCCAGACAAATTGAGCCTCCGAACTGGTTCAGGAGTGAGTGCTCCACCAAACACTTGGACTACAATGCACTTCTATCAACAATCTACTTTGAAAAAATATCGAAGGTTAGCCTCAGGGGAAATCGGCCTCTGGTCGCAATCAGACACCAGCCGAGGCCGAAGTCAGGGCTGCAATAGAGGGGAGGATTTTAGGCACCCAGGAAGCCCCTGGGAGACACCTGGGCCACATTGCTCTGCTTGCAGGCAGGTGCTTTGGCAGATCTGCCTTTGGTAAAGGGTGAATTGAGAGCAGCTGAAAACGTGGTCCAAGTGCAGATCTAGCCCGACCAGCCTCAGACCGGAAGTCAACTCGGCAAACTGCCCCAGGGCAAATTGAAACTGCGGCAATATTCCCTGCTGGTGACTGATACCTCAACTCAAAATTATGAGTAAGAAGAAGAGAGCTCTCACCATTGCCAGCTTTTACGGAGAAAAAATAGAGCAGTCCCCAGATCCTGAGATTCTGAAAACAATCCCAGATGAAGCCACAAAGGCAGACTTAAGCTGGTTTCCCTTCCAGAAGGCTTACCTGGAAGATTGCATAAAGAATCTCAAAAGAGAGCTAGAAGAAGAATGGGGAAATAAATTGAGATCAGGACAACAGAGATATCAAAAACTGGAAAACAGGACTGGTGAATTGGAAAAAGAAAACAATTCACTGAAAAATAAAATTGGTGAATTGGAAAAAATCACCAATTCACTGGAAAATAAAATTGGTGAATTGGAAAAAAAACAACAATTCACTGAAAAACAAAATTGGTGAATTGGAAAAAATCACCAATTCACTGGAAAATAAAAATGGTGAATTAGAAAAAATCACCTATTCACTGGAAAATAAAAATGGCAAATTGGAAAAAGACAATTCACTGAAAAACAAAATTGGTGAACTGGAAAAAGACAACAATTCATTGAAAAATAAAATTGGCAAAATGGAAAAAGAATGCATTGAATCAAGAAATTCAATTGGCCAGCTACAAAAGGAGCTAAAAAAGATAACTGAAGGAAAAATACTCTAAAAATTAAAATTGAACAAATAGAAGTAAATGACTCAATAAGACTTCAAGAATCAGTCAAACAAAAACAAAAAAAAATGAAAAAATAGAAGAAAATATGAAATATCTCCTAGGAAAAACAACTGACTTGGAAAACAGATCCAGCAGAGACAATCTAAGGATTATTGGACTCCCTGAAAGCCACAATGAAAAAAAGAACCTTGATGCTATCTTCCAGGAAATCATGAAAGAGAACTGCCCTGATGTTTTAGAATCAGAAGGCAAAATTGGTATTGAAAGAATTCATCGATCACCTCCTGACAGAGACCCCAAAATTAAAACCCCAAGGAATATCGTGGCCAAATTTCAGGACTATCGCACTAAGGAAAAGATATTGCAAGCAGCTAGAAAGAAACAGTTCAAATACCAAGGAACTGTAATTAGAATTACACAAGATCTGTCAGCTTCCACCTTAAAGGATCAAAGGGCCTGGAATCAGATATTCCGAAAGGCAAAAGAACTTGGATTACAGCCAAGAATAAGTTATCCAATTAGAATGAGCATCATCTTCCAGGGAAGAAGATGGTCATTGAATGATACAGAAGAATTTCACATATTTCTAATGAAAAGACCAGATGTGAACAAAAAATTTGACCTCCAAATACAGAACTCAAGAGAAACATAAAAAGGTAAAAAGGAAAGAACTTTTTTTTTTACATGACATTTTTTATTTTTTTATTATTTTATTAAAGCTTTTTATTTGTATAACATATGTATGGGTAGTTCCCCAACATTGATCTTTACAAAGCTTTCCATTACAAATTTTACCCAGTCCCCTCCCCTCCCCTAGATGGCAGGAAGTCCACTACATGTTAATAATGTTGAAATGCTTGAGAAGTTATGCAAGAAAAATCCTATCTACAAGAAAAAAAAAAAAGAATCAGAGAAAGGCAACACAATGCAAGCAAATGTCAATAGAGATCATGAAAATGTCACGTTGTGGTCCATATTTCATTTCCCTCTCTCTGGGTGTATATGGTTTTCTTCAGTGAACAATTGGAACTGGTTTGAGACAATTCTTTGTTGCAGAGAGCCATGTCCATCAGAATTGATCATCATATAATACTGTTGTTGCTGTGTATGATGATCTCCTGATTCTGCTCGTTTCACTCAGCATCAGTTCATGCAAGTCTCTCCAGGCCTCTCTGAAATCGTCCTGCTGGTCGTTTCTTACAGAGCAATAATATTCCATAACATTCATATACCACAATTTATTCAGCCACTCTCCAATTGATGGGCATCCCTTCAGTTTCCAGTTTCTAGCCACTACAAAAAGGGCTGCCACAAACATTCTCGCACATGTGGGGCCCTTAAAGGAAAGACCTCTTGAGAACTATATTTCTACTATAGGTATCCTTAAAGAATGGGGGTATAATTCGATTTTTCTTTGATAATAATGGAAAGGAAATTAGAGGTGGAATGGATACCATACTGAAAAAAAAAGAGGAGGGGGAAGGAGGCAAAATAAAGTAAAAATAAAGGAGGTAAAATAAGGCAAAATCTCATAGAGACATAGAAGATCTAATATAATAGAGGGAAAGAAGGGAGGGCGATGAGTATTGTGTAAACCTTACTCTCATTAGATCGGACTCTAAGGGAGGGACTCTAATGGGGGGAGGACTATTGGTGGGAGGTGGTCATCAAGAGCAAAGTACTGGGGAGGGGGGAAGGGAGAAAGGGGAAAGGGAAGAAAAAATCATAACTCTGGGTAAATAAGATGGCAGGGAATACAGATATAGTTATTTTAACTGTGAATGTGAATGGGATGAACTCTCCCATAAAACAGAAGCGGGTAGCAGACTGGATTAAAAGCCAGAATCCTACAATATGTTGTTTACAAGAAACACATGAAAAACATAGAGATACATACAGAGTGAAGGTAAAGGGCTGGAGCAGAATCTTCTATGCTTCAGGTGAACAAAGAAAGGCAGGGGTAGCAATCCTTATCTCGGATCAAGTAAAAACAAAAATAGATCTAATTAAAAGAGATAAGGAAAGAAACTATATTTTACTAAAGGGTACCATAGACAATGAAGCGGTATCAATACTAAACATATATGCACCTAGTGGTATAGCATCCAAATTCCTAGAGGAGAAGTTAAGAGAGAGGCAAGGAGAAATAGACAGTAATACTATACTAGGGGGGGTTTCAACCTTGCTCTCTCAGAATTAGATAAATCAAATCACAAAATAAATAAGAAAGAAGTTAGGGAGGTAAACAAAAGGCTAGAAAAGTTAGGTATGATAGAGCTCTGGAGGAAACTGAATGGTGATAGAAGGGAGTATACTTTTTTCTCAGGGGTTCATGGAACATATATGAAAATTGATCATGTATTAGGGCATAAAAACCTCAAAATCAAATGCAGAAAAGCAGAAATAGTAAATGCATCCTTCTCAAATCATGATGCAATAAAACTCACATGTAATATAAGGCCAGGAGAAAATAGACCACAAGTTAATTGGAAATTAAATAATCTAATCCTGAAGAATGAATGGGTGAAAGAGCAAATCATAGACACAATCGATAATTTCATCCAGGAGAATAACAATAATGAGACAACATACCAAAATTTGTGGGACACGGCTAAAGCGGTCATAAGGGGTAATTTTATATCTCTAGATGCTTACTTGCATAAAACAGAGAAAGAGAAGATCAATGAACTGGGCTGACAATTTAAAAAGCTAGAAAAAGACCAAATTAAAAACCCTCAATTAAATACCAAATTGGAAATTCTGAAAAATAAAGGAGAGATCAATAAAATTGAAAATAAGAAAACTATCGAATTGGTTTTATGAAAAAACCAACAAAACAGATAAACCTTTAGTTAATTTGATTAGAAAAAGGAAAGAGGAAAATCAAATTGTTAGTCTCAAAAATGATAAGGGAGAACTTTCCTCCAATGAAGAGGAAATTCGAGTAATAATTAGGAGTTTCTTTGCCCAACTTTATGCCAATAAATTTGATAATGTAAATGAAATGGAGGAATATCTACAAAAATATAGATTGCCTAGGTTAACAGAAGAGGAAATAAATTATTTAAATAGCCCCATTTTAGAAAAAGAAATAGAACAAGGTATTAATCAACTCCCTAAGAAAAAATCTCCAGGGTCAGATGGATTTATCTGTGAATTTTACCAAACACTCAAAGAACAATTAATCCCAATAGTATATAAACTATTTGAAAAAATAGGGAAAGAAGGTGTACTACCAAATTCCTTCTATGACACAGATATGGTGCTGATAGCTAAACCAGGTAGGGAGAAAACAGAGAAAGAAAACTATAGACCCATTTCCCTAATGAATATTGATGCAAAAATTTTAAATAAGATTTTAGCAACGAGATTACAGAAAGTTATCCCCAGGATAATATACCATGACCAAGTAGGATTTATACCAGGGATGCAGGGCTGGTTCAATATTAGGAAAACTATTAGCATAATCAATTATATTAATAACCAAATTAACAAAAACCATATGATTATCTCAATAGATGCAGAAAAAGCCTTTGATAAAATCCAAAACCAATTCCTATTAAAAACACTGGAGAGTATAGGAATAAATGGGCTTTTCTTTAAAATGATTAGTAGTATCTACTTAAAACCTTCAGCAAGCATCATGTAATCATGTAATGGGAGTCAAACTAGAACCATTCCCAATAAGATCAGGAGTGAAACAAGGCTGCCCACTGTCACCATTATTATTTAATATTGTCTTAGAAATGTTAGCTTTGGCAGTAAGAAAAGAAAAAGAGACTAAAAGAATTAGAGTAGGTAATGAGGAAACCAAATTATCACTCTTTGCAGATGACATGATGATATACGTAGAGAACCCTAAAGACTCAACTAAAAAACTACTAGAAACAATTCACAACTTTAGCAAAGTTGCAGGATACAAAATAAATACACATAAATCATCAGCATTTTTATATATTACCAATAAAGTTCAGCAGCAAGAGATACAAAAAGAAATTCCATTCAAATTAACTGTTGATAGTATAAAATATTTGGGAATTTATCTGCCAAGGGAAAGTCAGGAACTATATGAACTAAACTACAAAACACTTTCCACACAAATAAAATCAGACCTAGTCAATTGGAAAAACTTAAAATGGTCATGGGTAGGCCGAGCGAATATAATAAAAATGACAATACTACCCAAACTAATTTACTTATTTAGTGCCATACCAATCAAACTCCCAAGAAATTATCTTACAGATCTAGAAAAAATAGTAGCAAAGTTCATTTGGAAGAACAAAAGGTCAAGGATTTCAAGGGGATTAATGAAAAAAAAGGCTGACGATGGTGGACTTGCTGTACCAGATCTAAAACTATATTACAAAGCAGCGGTCATCAAAACCATTTGGTACTGGCTAAAAAATAGAACAGTCAATCAGTGGAATAGGATAGAATTACAAAACAAACTAGGCAATAACTATAGCAATTTAGTCTTTGATAAACCCAAAGACCCCAGCTGCTGGGATAAGTACTCACTATTTGACAAAAACTGCTGGGAAAATTGGAAGCTAGTGTGGAAGAAATTAGGGCTGGACCCACATCTAACACCACATACCAAGATAAGATCTAAATGGGTTCATGATCTGGATATAAAGAGTGATAATATAAGTAAATTAGAGGAACGTAATATAGTTTACCTCTCAGACCTATGGAGATGGAATAAATTTATGTCCAAAGAAGAACTGGAACTCTTAATTGAAAACCAGATAGATAACTTTGAGTATATTAAGTTAAAAAGTTTTTGTACCAACAAAACCAATGCAGACAAGATTAGGAGGGAAGCAATAAATTGGGAAATCATCTTTACATTTAAGGGTTCTGATAAAGGTCTCATGTCTAAAATATATAGATTATTGTCTCATATTTATAAAAATTCAAGCCATTCTCCAATCAATAAATGGTCAAAGGATATGAACAATTTTCAGAGGATGAAATTAAAACTATTTATAGTCACATGAAAAGGTGCTCCAAATCACTATTGATCAGAGAAATGCAAATCAAGACAACCCTGAGGTACCACTACACACCTGTCAGATTGGCTAAAATGACAGGAAAAGATAATGATGAATGTTGGAAGGGATGTGGGAGGGCTGGGACACTGATACATTGTTGGTGGAGCTGTGAACGGATACAGCCATTCTGGAGAGCAATTTGGAGCTATGCTCAAAAAGTTATCCAACTGTGCATACCCTTTGACCCAGCAGCATTTCTATTGGGTTTATATCCCAAAGAAATCATAAAGGAAGGAAAGGGCCCCACATGTGCAAGAACGTTTGTGGCAGCCCTTTTTGTAGTGGCTAGAAACTGGAAACTGAATAGATGCCCTTCAATTGGAGAATGGCTGAATAAATTATGGTATACGAATATTATGGAATATTATTGTTCTGTAAGAAATGACCAGCAAGATGATTTCAGAGAGGCCTGGAGAGACTTGCATGAACTGATGCTGAGTGAAATGAGCAGAACCAGGAGATCATTATACACGGCAACAACAGTACTATATGACGATCAATTCTGATGAACATGGCTCTCTTCAACAATGAAATGTTTCAAACCACCTCCAATTGTTCACTGAAGAAAGCCATATACACCCAGGGAGAGGGATGTGAAATGTGGACCACAACATAACATTCTTATACTCCTTGATTGATGTTTGCTTACAATGTGTTTCCTTTATCTGATATATCTTTTGTGTAGATAAGATTTTTCTTGCACAACAATAAGTTTGGAAATATGTATACATATATTCGATTTGCCAATATTTTAACATAATTAACATGTAGTGGATATCCTGCCATCTAGAGGAGGGGTGGGGAGTTGGGGGGAAAAATTTGTAACAGAAAGCCATGTAAGGGTTAATGTTGAATTACCCACACGTTATGCAAATAAAATAAAAAAATTAAAATAAAAAAAACGTATATTTTTACCATGTTTAACATATATTGGATTACTTGCCATCTAGGGGAGGGGATGAAGGGAAGTGGGTGTGTGTGTGGGGGGGGCGGTTGGAACACAAGGTTTTGCAAGGGCTAATGTTGAAAATTTATCAATGCATATTTTTCAAAACAAAAACTTTAATTAAAAAAAATAAAATGAACAAACCAAAAAATTAAATAAAAAAGAAATATACCGTTCAAGTGAATTTGTCCTTAGGCTCCCCAATTATCCAGAAGCTAATCAAGAAGAGCTACATAAGGCCTGGCTTATTAACTACAGAGTAATTTGACATACTTTGTGAGTGACCAAGAAAAAATGCAGCTGGAAGCTCTTAATAGCTTTGAAACAGTCCCCGAGACATTTAGCTTCAGTAGCAGATAATGCAAAAAGTTGAAGACTGAGAGACTTGACCTTCAGGAAGCAACTGTCCATCCAGGAATGAAAGTATTACCTAATATGGTAACCCAAAAAGCACTTCAATCCACACTCCCATTCTGGTTCCTTGGACAGCTAAGTAGCACAAAGGATATTTGGAGTCCAGAAGACCAGTTCAAATTTTAACTCAAGATACTGATTCTGGGCAAGTCAGTTAATATTTGCTTCAGCTGACTCAACTGTAAAAAGGGGATAATTGAACTTACTTCCTAGGGTTGTGGAATCAAATGAGATAACATTTGTAAAGTGCCTAGCACATTTCCTGGTATGAAATCTGTGCTGTTTATTCCTTTCTTTTCCCTTCCAATTTGTAGCTCTCTTGTCTTCCCTCATTAAAATGTAAGCTTCTTGAGGACTTTTTGCTTGGATTGGCATCCACAGCACAGTGCTTGGCATATGATAATAGTGTAATGCTTGTTTCCTTCCTCACCTCCAAGGAAAACCAACTACCAGAAACTGATCTCTTAATTCAGAGAGAAGTGTTGGCTGTGGACGCAGCAAAGGTACTGACCCTTTAAAGAGAGATACACTTAAAGAAAAATTCATGAGGAATCTATGGGGAAAAATAAAAAGGTCTCCCATTAATGTTGTAAATTACTCTTTTCACAAGTGTTCTTTTCGCAAGGGCGTCCCTACATCCATTCTATCCAGTTCCCTTACATATTTGTGGGAAAGTATGCTCCAGACTTTTAGGAATAGCTTTTAATCAGTTCTTTTGCTGTACAACTTTAGAAAACACTTTTGTTAGAAAGCTAATTTTCTGGCTGTTACTAAGATATAGGTGAGCATTTGTAGATACTAGAATCCAGCCATTCAGAATTAATCTGAGTATAGGTGTCAAAACAAAAACCAAGGTAGACTGAGGGTATTCAGGGGTCTCCAACAACTTGAAAATATCAAGATTACAATATAAGTCATTGTCTACAAATTTAAGTCAAGAAAAAGTTAAATTTCCTGGTATGCTGTATTTATGAAGGCAAATAAAAGTATTACATTTATGAAAATTTTTCATCTAAAATTGTTAATTTTCAGAACAAAGTGTTTAAAAGGGATTTGCCCTCACTTACCCAGAAAAGGTCATTTTCCCAGGAGTTTCAGAATAGCTCTCACTGTACAACCTATAATTTTGCAATTAACGAACATGAAAGTATTAAGCAGAAAATCTATATAAAAAAAGCTTTCTTCCTCCCTTTTTGGTTTGGTTTTAAGACACCATAAAGGGACTCTTTAGTACTCAGATATTTGAAATGGATAATTTCATCAGTGTGGGAAATTCAACCTCATATCACAATCCCTCTTCACTCTAGGATCCTGGAAGTCTTCCTTTAAATTTCTCAGTGGTTATCAGCCTCACATTTGGGTTATAATGCAAATATCTAAATGATAACTCATTGCTTATAGTTTTTAATCTTTCCTTCCTCAAATTCTGACTGAAGTATTGCTTCCAATTTCACCTATATGGGTCTCCCCCCCCTTCTCTATTTAGATTATCTGATGAGCACACTTTCACTTCGTCTTTCAGGGGTCCAGGTCTCCACACTACTTCTCATTTATCTCTTCTCACCATGATCCTAAGCAGGTCCTAGGTCGACGTGGGGCATATAGAATATAGTGAGACTTATTACTTCTTTATTAATTCAACAAACATGTTAAAAGTCTCCAAAGTATCACATATATAAAAAAGAAAATGGCAGTCCCTGCGCCAAGGAATTTAAAACAAATTTTGAGGGGGAAGGGAAAGAAAAGAATATATAAAAGGAAACAGAGAAAGAGGCCAGGGAGAGGGAAAGAATTAACTCAGCTTTATCTAACACCTTCTTTGGATCTCCATTTGCTTCTCCCCTCAAATTGGAAAGAAAGAGTAATCAACTCCTCCCAAAGCCATCCTTTCCAGGAAACATCTTCCAATATCATCTGTTTGACTTTATGAATAGCATGCCATCTCTTTTGGGCATCTCCTGGAGGTTATGCCTCTCAATTCAGCCCAAGTTCAAATAAGGCTTTTTTGGTTACCACATCACACTGCTGCATCTTATCAAACTGGAAATCCACTACCATTTTCACATGTTTCTAACCCATTGCTAATCCATACTTCCATCTTAAATTTCTATAAATTTTAAACTTGGTTCTACACACACACACACACTCCTCCCTACACCTCCAAACTGGTTTCAGCCTTCCCATAGAAATAACAAAGAGGCAGCTATAAAACATTACAAAGTCAGCAGCAGCAATCTTTTTCCATCAACTTCGACATTAATATAAATTAACATATTTGAAGATACCACAGAGATGTTTTCTGGCTGATTCTACAGTAGTAGTACTCAAATCATCAGTATAAAACTGAAAATATGTGAATGTGGATAGTTACCAAATATAATCAGCCTATTGTTTTTAGCAAGGATTGTAATAATTTTATTTGTAAGCACTTTACTCTTTCTAGCTTCAATATATAATTACAGTAGATGTGAAAGAGAAAAATTTTTGATGAGAAAAAATTAGTTTTATCAACACTGAATATTTATTGTGATTAAAAGCTATTTCTTCCCATGTGACATAATATTATTTATTTTTCCTAAATCTCCAAATGACACTGTTGCTGAACCTCTCTGAGCAGGTCTGGCCTAAAAACAAAGCAAAGAAAAAAGTTAGTGAAACACTTAGTATAAGAGCCCACATTGTTTTAGAACTTTAGAGTTTATAAAATACTTTGTAACCTCACAAAAGGGGGAGGCCAATAATATCATTCCCACTTTACAGATGAGGAAACTAAGGCATAAAGAGTTTTAAGTGCTGTGGCCAAGGTCATACAACTAATAAATATCAAAGTCTGTAATGGAAGGACTGCAGGTCCTTTCTAAATCTGGTATTCTTGCTTCTGCCACCACACCAGGCACCACACAAAACTAGGCCTAATTTAATTCTTCATTGCTTTCTTGAGCAAGACCCATTCCACTTTAAAAAAAAAAAAAAAAAAAGAGACAAGACAAAAATTTAAACATGAAGAACTCTTTGCTTTAACACTACCTGTGAATCATGATATTTCCATCCTATCATGTAATAAATCTGAAAAGTTGCAGGTACTGAGCCATCCTCATTTCCATACATTTCTAAAAAGAAAAAAAATTATGAAATTCAAAAAGGAGGTGGGGGGACAATTCAATAAAGCACTACTTCTTGCAGTAAAAGTCATTAAAAGGTGGTGCCAAGAAATTGCTATATGTAAAGACATTTAATGGCTGATACAGTGTTGGAGTTTTGGAATAAAGAAGTAGCTTTCAATTGGGGATGTGAAAATGAACTGCCAACTATTTGTTCCATGGAGGTCAATGAGAAAGAGGTCAAGAGATCTGAAAATATTGTGAAAGTAAAAGAACATTGAACGTCCCTTTGAAGTCAAAGGAAATCCACAGTAGTCAGATGGCAAAGAGTTCCCTTGGTGAAAAACAAGAATATATGGAGCATTAAACTTTCTTCTTACCTTGATATATTGCTGCAGCGGCTAACATTGTTTCCCTATGAAGCAAAGGTTTTCTATTCCAAGAACAATTACTTTCTCCCATACCTAAAAAAATATATATATACAATAGGCTTTAGAGAATACAGTAAATACCTTAAGGCCCTGAATTTCATAATTTTATCTTTTAATAACTTATTGTTTCAGTATATACATGGATTGGTTGTGGGTTTGTTTTGGGGTGATGGTGGGGTTTAAGATTCAGAAGCAAAAATACCTGAAGTCTCTCTTTCTTCTCCTAAGCCAAGTTAGTAAAAGTCAATTTTCAGAAGCCAAACCTCACAAGCATATTTCCTTTGAAGTTGCCTAATTTAAGTCAGCCATACAAGGCTTCTCTAAGTGGAAATTGCTTTCTTTTCCAAATGCTTGTGGGTCTTACTGTTATTAGCCACTTTTAAAGGGGAATACTAAAATTATCACAATATAATTTTTACTTTATATACCTCTACTCAATTTGACAAATACCTATCCTGCTAGGTGGTGAGGATACAAAGAAAAAAAAAAGTCCCTGTCCTCATAGAGTTTATAGGCTACTAGAGAAATACAAAACACATACTCTTAAAGAGTATGATTGCAAAGTAATTGGGAGGAAGGGGAGGGAAAGAAGACAGTATTGCCAAAGTAGAAGTGGCTGAAGCTGTGTCTTGAAAGACTTACAAAATTTTAAGTGGTGGAGGGGAGGGGCATAAGGAGGGGGATTCTTGGTACAGGCACAAGCGGGCTGGTTTCCTTGGGGTAAAGCACATGTAACAAAGCAGCGGGCTAAGTGGAAGCAGAGGGTAACTAAGAGGATGGCAGGATCACCCACAACAGGACACCTGTGTTTTGGTTAGGGAGCCCTGGGACTGCCTGAAGGACTTGGATGTAGAGAAGTCCAGGGTGCGAAACAACTGAAGCTCAGAAGAGAAGAGATCTGGATAATGTAGGTAAAGAACTCATTGGTACAGAGGACTCAATTGTACCTATGGGAATGGATATTCACTTAAGTAGCTGGGACAGACCCTGAATGATGACAACAGTCTGACAAGTGGTCAGACAATTAAATGATCCAGAAGAGTCCCACTTTATGGGCCCAAGCCAAACAAAGCTGATCTTTTCTCGTCATGGTAGGTCTTGAGATATCAGGAAAAAAAAAACATCATGTCCCTCCCCACCCCATTACTAAGTCTTTTCTTTTTCTGGAAAAAAAATTCCCAGTTACTCTAACTGCTCTTCTATACACCACAGGTCTCAAAATGAAGGGTCACAAAGGCAGCAGGGATAGTGCTCACTTCATGCAGCCAGATCTCCTCTTCAAAGACTCTTTTAGTCTATCACTTTGGTGTGTGCTGATGGCTGTGTGCATGTGGTATGAGACAGAGCTTAGAACTAAAGATATTACACAGGAAATGTATGACCTGAATAGGTGGTTAACTTATGTAATAAAAGTATAATAAATGAATAGCTTGCATATGGCACTTACAACTGTCCAAGCTGCTTCTGTCTAAATGCTCAGAGCTTAATATTATTGCACTTAAATGTGGTGCCCAGAATGGAACACAAAACTTCAGGTGGGACTTGTCCCAAGACAGAATTGTATAGAACTATCCTAGATTCACAGATTTAAAGTTGACTTCAGAGGCCACCTAATCCAAGCCCCTCATTTTACAGATAAGGAAACTAAGACCTAGGCAAAATGACTTTCTCAAGAATGCAGAGGTAGTAAACATTAGTAGTAGTTTTTGAACACAGGTCCTCTACTTTCCTACATTTTTATTGATATCTTTTGTTTTTATATTATCCTCACTCCTTCCCCTACCTTACCTCAAGAATCACACCTTGAAATAAAGAGTAAAATAGGAAAATGAAAAAAGAAAGTTTCGCAACACTAATTTTATTTAAATACAATAGTATATTTAGTGTTTTATATCATAATCTGCAAAACCCCATGAAAAGAGACAGTAGTATCCTTTCCTGTGCTAATAATAATAACATTTTTATACAGGATTTTAAAGTCTGCAAAGCACTTTGAATACATTATCTCATTTGATCCTCATAAATAACTTTATATGAGAAGCAAAAGGTATTATCTCTATTTTACCAATGAGAAAACTGGAATGCAGAGATTTTAAAATGGCTTCCATGGTCATAAAAGTATTAAGTATGAAAGGCTGCATACAAATGTAGGCCTCTCCTGATCCCCTGCACCTTCCTTAACATAGCTTTGTAGGCCTCTCCTGATCCCCTGCACCTTCCTTAACATAGCTTATTGCTGCATTAATGCAGCATTTTGGCTTTCTGTATCACAATGCTGACATATTGAGCCCCCTTATATTTTTCCATTCAGACTGCTGTCTAGCTACACTTCTTCCTTCCCTTGCATCTTTCATTCACTTGCACTGGTGAAGTTTTGTTTTGTTTTTTAAATTTCATAAAGCAATGAATATAGAACATCATGAGTTTTTATCTGCATAAAATATCAACTGAATCCAACTTTTTAGACTCCAAAGCTAGAAGGGTCTATAGAGATAATCTTGTTTAACTCCTCTATTTTATAGATGAGGAAACTAAATCCCAAGAGAGGCTCAGTACTTGTCCAAGGTCACATAAGCATTAAATGGCAAAACCAAAATTCAAACCTCAGATCCTATGACTCCAAATCCAGAGCTTTATCCATGTACCACAATACTTTCCTTTTTTAGCTTTCTGAATCCTTAGTCTTTTTAGATCTTGACATCCTTTGATACGTAGCTCTTTCAGCTTCATGTCACCTATATATTTGACAAGGGTGACATCTATACTTACATCTAACTCACTGAAATGAATTTTTAACAGCAAGGTTCTCAAGACATTTTATAAAAAAAAAAAAAATCACCCTTAAAGTTGACACAGACTCATTAGTAACTACTAACTAGTTTCAAACTGGTCCACAAGAATAGTGCCACAGGGACCATTTCATGGAGCATAAAATTCAGTGCAATGGGTTCTGCTTCTGACCATAAGATGATCAAATTCTGGGAAGAGTTGATATTCTGGTATATGACAAGCCTGGAATAGCCCCAAGGGAGCAGCTTTTAGTTCAGCTTCTTTTCTCTAGGTAGCACCATTTAACTTTTGGGATTTCCACTAAGGGGTGGAAAAAAGCAGTCTCCCTTCATCCTAGGATCATGGCAAGTCCAACCATGTGGCAGCTAATGCAGGGTGATTCAACTGCTTATGTGTAGACCCTTTTCTCTTTTTGTGGTTCTTTTCTGATCTTATGTGAATATAGCATCTATCCCAAATGACTGTCAAGGTTTGGAGGCAACCTCATCAATTTAAGCATCATGGCAAAGAAAGAATTCTTAGCAATTTCTTGAAAAGAATCTGATATGAGGATTAGATTAAATCTGAATATTTACTAGCAGGCCTGCTCTAGGAGTTATTTGAACAATACAAAGCTAAAATGAAATATAAAATACCTAATCAAAAGTCCTATAAATGGCTTTATCTTCTTTTAAATTTTAAGCATAAGCCTCTTAGTAGATTGTAAGAGTTAGAAATTTGATAGAAATTAAGCATGTGATAGATTTCATTAGTATAGGGAACTCCTAATGAAGAAATTCCTTCTAGCAATGCAGTGTGGCACATTTTCTACTTCTATTTTAGATATCTAGAATCCTGAAAAGTAGCAAGTTGAGGGACACATAGTCAGAGGTGTTAAAAGTGGAACATGAATCTAGGTCTTCTTGGCTCAATATCTACAAAGTCACATCAGCTCCCAGTTATTAGTTCCTGAATCCTATATTGTTTTATTTTGTTTTGTTTTTGTCACTATATCTTAAATTCTTCTGGGGCACAAGAAATGAATCTATATCAAACTACATGCCTAGGTACAAAACAGAGCACAGGCAACAGAACTACTCTCCAACTGTGGTGACCTTGCAGTGGTGACTCAAGGTTAGAAGGATATGACAGACTTTGTCAAATCCTAAAAATCTAGTTAAAGAATTCTGCCAGTCTAATACCCTGTCAAATAAGGTTAATCTGGTAAAACCTGTTCTCAATAAAGCTATACTGAGCTCCTTGTTATCTTTCAAAGATGTTCACTAATCTACCTTTTAACATATGCCATTATTTCGTTAGGAGTAGAAGTCAAACTCAATTGCCCATGGTGTGCAGATTTTGGTTTTTTAAGTCGAGACATATTTGTTCTTTTCCACTTTTGTATCACCTTTTTTGCTCCCCATGGGAAAATCACCCACAAAGATTCAGCAATCACATCTTCAAGCTTTTTCTACATCCTAGGTCTTTGGGTCTGGTAACTTGGACTAATAATAGTGAGGTGCTCTTTTATCACATTTTTATCTTGGATTTCTAAGTCCCTGTTAGTCAATTTTATATTTTTTCCAATTCAAAACTCATTCCCCTTAGCAAAGAAAACAGAAATAAGCAATATTTGAAAAGCTCTGACCTCTCATTTATCATTACTCTAGCCACTATGATCAGTAATTCCTATCCTTTTCTCAATGCTCATTTCCTCAAAATAATCAAAATAAACCATTTTGTTGTCTTGGGAATTCCTTTATTCTGAGTTTTATCTTTCCTAACATTATTCTTGTAGGCTCAAGTCATACTTTCACATCCATTTCTCATTATATTCCCTTACAGATACTCCTGTACTTTCTTTTTGAACTTTAAGTCAGCTGATAAGTTTCCTATTCATCTACATTCATCTCTTTAAATTCCTTCTTTTCTTCCTTATTACAATCATTTCTCTTTACATTTGCAGAATTCCATTTTTGAGAGATTATGCTTTGTGGGCTGATTTTCTCTGTAAAATTTTAGGCCATTGAGATCCCACTAATTCCTTTTGTGAAACATCTGAAATCTGCTTTCCCTCAAACTAAGATGCATGTGAAACTTGTAAATTCTAAAATAAATTCCCTCACAAACTTTCCAACCTTTCTAATTCAACAATTTCTTATCATGGGATAGAATTAGCTCTGCTATACTCTCTAATATTTCATTGGCTGACTTTTTTTAAAAGAGAGAATTCAGAATCCTCAGCAGCTGAAATAGTAGTAATTCAAAGATAATTACAATTATATTAACCAGTAGATCAATTACAATTAAAAATGTAATTACTAATAAAAAATCAAATCTATTTTATAATTAAAAAAACACATAACTCCCCCACCAAAAAAGCTACCTCCTCCAAGTCTTCTATATGAATACCCTTTATGTTCAAAATGTATTCACAATGTATTCTGTTCTCATTAATATCTAATCATTACAGATAAAATATCCATATTTAAAATTTTTTTTGCTAGCAGCAATATTTTTTGTTTGATTTTCCAATATGGCAATCAAACATTAGATATAAGCAAACTCAATTTTTTCAAAAACAAATATTTTTCAATTAATTAAATACAAATTTTTAAAAATTCATTAAGATCAATGATATTAGATTGAGTATATATTCTTTAAAAACTTTTAGTTCAAGCATAGTGAAATTTGACTTATCCTGTATTTTGTGATGAAAAGAAAAAACAGCCATCAGGTGAATGTTTAAGACTTTCACAGTTCTTTTAAGGTAAGTTCAACAACACATAAGAAAAGTATTTCTTCATTTATTGATGGTTTCACATGAACAATACTTAGATGTATTGCTTAGAAGATAAATGAACTTACCTTAAAACCACTGTGAAAGCCTCCAAATTCCCATCATTCATCAGCTGATGAGTACTTGTTTTGTAAAAATTAGCCTGGACTTTTTTCTGTGAAATAATAATGGCAGTTCACATAGGGCACACCAAAATTACTATGGAAAAAACACAAAAACAATGCAAAAAGTTCCTAAGACCAATCTGAAGAGTTAGATAAAAATATGTGTCCATTATTTTGTTTAAGATCAATAGCCTAGTTGATCTCCAACCCTTGAACTCCTAAGAACAATATGAAATCTCAAAAATATATGGTAAATATAATTTCTGATTTCACTAGTTTGAATTAGGTTCTTGAAAACAGCATAACCTGTCTACTATAACTTGATATCTAAGTATTAAAGAGTTTCTTTAGGCTTTCACAGAAGTTAAGAACTTTTCCATGGTCACATAGCTGATAAATGTCATGTGTAGGATCAGAATCTAAGTTCCTGAATGGAAGAGGATAGAATGAAGTATTTTGTCCACTACACCAAGATGAGTTTCACAAGGTACTATGCCAATACTATACTAAGTAAGGTACTATACAATGCTGAATAAAAATGTTAAGAACCTCTAAAGCCATCTCAAATGAAAGCAAATGGTAAGGAAAAAGACAGTCCAACAAACATGATCCCTTCAAATAAGACAGTATATTCAAGTTAAGTCACAGTGAAATCTCTTGGAAAACTTTTAAGTGTTATGCCAAGATTCTAATCCATTTACTTCATTAGGGAAGTAGGGATGGGGTGATTACAGAGGTAGATAGGAGGCACAGGCATTGTCTTTTGAGAATGTTTATAGTTTTTAGTATTTTAAATTGTGTTACAAGTTACCAACTGAATAATCACAGGATCATAGTATTTAGTACTGGAAGATATTTTGGAGATCAACTAAACCAACCCCTGCAAATAAGATCTAGAAAGGGGAAGTCCTAGGACAGAAGTCTGTAAAAAAGCATTAAATTCAAATCCAATTGTTCTGACTAAAAAACTTTTTTGCACTACACCCTGATAGAAGGGTGACTATTACCTCTCAAGTCAGAGTACAAAAGAGCCATAATATGCACCAGGGATATAAAAACAAAGAAGGAAACAATTCCTACTTAGGAGTTTACATTTTAATGGGGAACTGATGGATGGAAATTAAGTCTGTGTATTAATAAAAATCTGCCTACATGCCAACTTGTGCACATGTGTCCCAGGATATTTTAAATTTTTAAAAAACTCTGTGAAAACTAAAAACACTTGTTTCTATGCACCAATATTTTTCTGAGTTTAGAAATCTTCGATTTTCAAGATAATAAAGTTTTACATTCAGAAAAAATACACATAATGAATGCAATAAATACTTTCTTACAAAGGGGGAAATGTAAAAGACAGTAAAAATAGAGTTAAAAAAAAGTTCAAAAGCTGGAGTCAGAAGATCTATGCTTTAAGTCTCAGCTTTACCCACTTTGCTGAAGTGAGATCTCAAAGAGAGTTAAGTCACTTCTCAGTGTCAGTTTCAACTATAAATAGTAATACCTATTCTTCCTACTCAATGGTTGTAATAAGGTTTAAATGAGATAATCTATTTTATAGTGCTTTGAAAATCTGTGCTAAATAAATCTATGGTATTATTATTAATCCTAAAATTCCTGTAATTTCCCAGGTTCCAAACCAGTGGTGTTTGCTGGTTAAGTAAAAAACTTGATATATAAAAAATTGCATATCAAAATCACAAGTTGAATTCAAAAAACATTTATAAAGTGCTTTTGTGTTAGAATAAAGTTCAAGGAAGGTAATGAGGGACATGAAGACAAGAGTGAAACAGACCCTATTCCTTTAAAGCAATTACAATAACAACAACGATAATAACACAATTTTTGGAGAGAGGAGATCTAAATACACAGATAAGTATATACAAAATACTACTTCTGTATTTCTAGCTAGAGAGATTAATTTCTTTTTAAAAAATAAAAGCCACTATTTGTTATTTCTGAAAAGCTAAGTAAAAATAACAAGGATTCCAATGCTAGTTCAATTATCATGAAACAAAACAGAACAAATCAAAGATTACAAGAAGGCCTTTTACCTTGTAAATCTTCCATCACCTCAAACATTCCTGGGAAATTTACTTGAATTTCATCAGTATCCTGTTTTTTAAAAAGGAGAAAAATATCATATTGACCTTTAAAAATTTTAGAAAGAACTGAGAGATCATCTTACAAGATTTCCTACTTGCAGAAAATTCCTCTATAACATTTGTGGTTCGATCTCCACTAAAGCATTTCAATAAAGAAGGAACATACTTTTTAAAAGAAGCATATTGCATTTGTCAATATCTCTGTTAAATAGTTTTTCTTCCTTAAGACTTCCTTATATAGGGGCCAAAATCTCTATTCTTTCTTTCCACTGGTCCTATTAAGTTCTCTAGGTTTGAGCTGAGCTAATGCTTACTATAGGAATGTTTTCTGATACTCTAATCTTGCATGTACCTATTTATACATATTCTTCTCTCCTCCCTAAAAAGCTATCTTTTGGGGAGTTTTTGTCTTTGTACATTCATGGCATAACAAACAGAAGTTGATCATTAAGTGCTTTTTGAAGTGAATTACTGAGTTTCATATCCACTATTTCTTCAATTCCATCAAAAACTGATAACAGTTTCTAGACTCATCACCAATCCTGTTTGACAAATGGGAGTGTATCCAACATAAGGAAATCAGTTGCCAAGAGTTATTTGCATTATTATATTTTCACACCAGTCTCTACTCATAATACAATCACCCTAGTTCACCTTTCCTCTGGACTACTGTAAAACATCTTCTGCCTAAGTGTTCCTTTAAACCAGCAATCTTTCCTTCTTCACCTCCATTTTTTTACAACTCTGGTTCAAGCTCAAGTTTCAAGGCTCAATTCAAGTACTACATTAAGAAAGCTTTCCTGATCTCTCAATCTTTGCATTCTTCTCTAAAAGAAAAAAATCAAAAAACAAAACATGTCCCCACAAGTAAGCTCTTCTGAAGACAAAGTTCATTCATTTTTTGTATCTCCAGTGCCTAGCACTGTACACACAATAAATAAATGTGTATGCCCCTGTGCAATTGTCATGCCTGAGAAAGGATGTTCATCTAATACCAATCATTGACTAAGAAATGAGAAGCAGTGAACTCATCATGTATTCCTGGTGTGGAATCTTTGAAAATGATCAGAAAGGAAGGAGAAAAAGGAAGAAAGGAAAGGAATGAGAGAAAAAGAGAGGGAAATGGGAGGAAAGAAGAAGAGATCAAGGAAAGAGAAAGCTTTGGGATTAACAAGATTAAGTTTAGAGATCAAGCAGTAAATAAAAACTGACTAAACTGGGAACCTCTGACCCTTAAATGAATCAACTATTGTACTGAATTATAATAGTAGGCTTTTTTCCCTCGTGAACTAAAAAAAATACATGTAGCAAATAGTCCCAAACTTATAGTGGCATTTTAGTAAAAATTTATTCTGTCTCTTACTATAGCCTTCTAAACAGTATCACTTCAACTAACTTTTGAAAATAATAAGCAATTATATATGCAAAGCACATATATTGTTCTATAATGAATATAAAGATTATTACAATATAAAACCTGAATAGTGATACTCAGGGTTTTGTCCTGGGCCCTCGCTTTTTTCTTCCTCTCTATTATTTCACTTGAACTAATCAGCTTCCAGATTAAATTACAATCTATATGCTGAAGATTTCCAACCATCTTTCAGACATTTCAAACTGGCTGAGAAGTATACATTTTAAATCCAACATGTCCAAAACCAAATTTATTATCTTCCCTTCTAAACTCTCTCCACTTACCTTTCTGATTATTGTAAAAGGCAATTAACATCCTCCTAGACCTTCAGCTAGCTGTCATCTCCAACTCCTCAGTATCTCCTCTTTCCCCCTTCTCCCCCTGGCCAATATTTTCATCAAAATCAAGAAAAATTTTTTTAATTGCTTCTGAGCTGCACAATTGATAAGGTACTTGGTTTTCTTTCTTAATAGTTACCACAGTCAGTGTGTTAAAACCAGCTCTTCCCAGCAGATGGCCCAGATCACTGACAGCAGTGAAAGGAGAAACGTGTGGAGAAAATCCTCCTTCTCTTTCAAGTTCTGCTAATTGTAAAGAACATCGAAGCTCAAAGAGAGTATCACCTCCAAACATTGCGCCAATAAATACTCCATCTGGTTTTAAAACATAATGAATCTGTAAGACAAAAAAAAAAACACCTATTCAGAATAAGTATAAATCCCAAGGTTAATTCTACCTACATTATAGAATAAAGTAAATTTATTTATGCATGCAACAATTTAATATCTCAAAAATATCACTTACATGTGAAGTCCTAGCAAATACATTAAATGATCTGATGTTTTACTCAGTAACTTCTACATATTACAACTATTGCTATACAATCCATTCATTCAGCCATCATATAGTCAGGAGTAATTGTACTGTAGTTCCACATTTAAACATTGCATAATCTGAAACACAAAACTAATTTTCTACCTATAAAACTATCAACTAACCACTATCACAAATCAGTATCAGAAGTGAAGTAGATAACTACATTCTTACTCAAAATTTTCAACCTCTGATAGTTCAAATTATATTCTGGAATTTGGTCACATATTTGGTAATACTTTGATCTTGACAAGGAAGGGAGATCTTACTTTGAAACAAGGCTCATTAAATCAACTTCCAAGTCAAAATAAATAATTTCAATTTAACATTTTAAAATTCAAAAAAGCAGTATTCAGAACTGCCTTTATAGCCACCTTTTCTGGCTCTGGCTCTAGTTCTTTCTGACCATTAAATGAAGTTACTCTCAAGGTTTGTTCTATTGTTTTTTCTTGTACATTTCTTTAGATCCTTCAGCCATACTTGGAAGTGTAACTGTAATTTCACATTTTATATTGTTTTATAAAACAATGAACTTTCCATAGAATCCTGTGAGGTTAAGTAGTAGAATCAGTCACCTGTCCACACCTGTCTAATAAGAGACAAAGCTAAAATGGGAAGCTACAATGCCTTATTCCAAATCCAATAATTTCCTACTACATAACGTTGCACCTGGCTCCCAAGTCTGTTTCACCAACCTATATCTTTCTCCAAGCTCTAATTCCATAACTGTAATAACCTGCTAAGTGTTCCTATCAACTATTTCCTCAAACACTAAGCCAGGCAATTCCAGCTAGGGAGCTATGATCAAATAGTGGCTGTAGAGTAGAAGTTTTAGCATGTTCACCCTTATGGTCCTGAACATTATGTTAGTCCTGCAGCTCAGTCATGATTCCATGTGTACTGTAGAGCACTTCATTAACACAACTATAATTCCTCTAAGGGCACTGATAAGATGAACAACAATGACCTACATGCTGGGAAATGATCTGGAGCTACAAAATGGTATCTTCCTCAACACAGTGGGTTATAACAGTGCTACTGTCTCTATCACTCATCCATGCTCAAGAAGAAGCACCTGGCCCTCATCTTTTTCCTTGGTGTTGCCCAGCTTCTCCCTACAGCAGAGGTATTGGATTCAAATGCCTGGCTTTGAGAAACCTGGTCATTCTTACCACCTTTGTTCCACTGGCTATTAGGCTTGTCTATGCCATCCAGATGGGATCCCAAGCCATCCTATCACTGGTCTATGTCACCTATTTAGTTCTCAGTTCCAAGGCCAATCTTCAACAAGACCAGGGAGATGGAACTGGACAGAGGCTTGGTTATAACCATTCTCAATTGTCCCACTTTCTCCTAAATGTTTGACAATACCCTGTGTTCTTGCCCTACCTAATCTTTAGCTTCCTGGCCACATGCTATATAAGATACTGCTGCCCTTGTTCACCATTCCTATTATTTTTGAGACACAGTTCAGGAGTGAGACCTTCAATCAACAGCTGCAGAAGACTGCCAAATTTAAAACCCTTTCAGGGGCTTTTCTACATCTCTGGCATCATCTTGGCCTAAATAAGCATGCTATCCAAACTCTAAAGGTACAAGAGTTCCCCCTTTCAGTAGAATGGCATTACCTGATTCAGCAATAAAACTAGAATATCTAAGAACATACTAGGATTTAAAGAGCTTTCATTTTTTTGAATAATAGATTCCTATTGTGATATCCATGTTCTTCTATTACTTAAGAGTGACCTTGTTCAAATACTTGTTTAGAAGGTGTGCTGGCTGCATAATTCTATATAGAGCTTCCACTAGAGAGCAGCTGGTTTTGCATACCTGTTCAATTATTTATTACCTATCCATCTGACACCAGGTCTTTCCTGACCCTTGGTATTTCACAACACTGCTTTCTCTTTGGTTCTCTCACTGATGTGACCATTTCTTCTCAGTCTCCTCTACATTTATCATTCATATCCTCTCCCAAAAGCACAGGTGGCTCTGTATTTATACCTCCTCTTGTATTTATACCTATTTGATTTCCTCAGTTCCTGCTGGTTTAATTACCTATCGCCTCTTGGCAGTTTTCTCCAGATCAGCCCTTAGTCTCTCCCTTATGCCAACAATCGCCTAATGAACATTTTGAAAAAGAGATCCATGGGTAACTCTCAAAATGCCTATGTCCAAAATAACTCATTTCTTTCTGCACAAACCTACCCCTCCTTTCCAAATGTCCTGACTTCTGCTAAAGGTCCCATTATTCTTTCAGTAATCCAGACTGACTCTTTACCCTTTCTCATCCTATAAAAATCCAATCAGTTGCCAAATCTCTCATAGTAATCTATTCCACTGGACTCTTAATAACACTAGTCCAGTTCTTTATCACTTTTTACATGAACTTGCAATAATAAACAAATAGGTTCTTGTGATTCATTTTCTACTCTAATTTACTCTCTACACAGCTGCCAAAATGATTTTTTCTGTGCTTTAAGTAGAGATTTGACCACGTCATTCTTCTACTTAAACTCCAATTGCTTATTATTGCTCTTATCATCAAATAGAAAAATCTATGTGATAGTAAAAGTCTTTCATAACTTCGTTGCAATCTCCCTTTGCAGTTTTATTACATATAACCTCCATCAATCAGCTATTCACTTTTTTTTGCAGTTTTTTCCCACAATACTCTTTTCCCCATCTTGGCTCTGGGAACTCTTTCTCTTCTCTTCTACCTCTTTCATTTCATTCAAAGTTCAGTTTAAACGCTACTATTCTCTCAACTACTAATGCTTTCTCCTATTAAATCACCTTATATTTATTTTGTATATACTTATATATGTGTATGTTGCCTCAGAGTGAACAGAAACTTTGAGGGGCAGAAGTGTTTTATTTTGGTCTCTGTACCTCCACACCAAGCACAGTGCCTAGAATCTAGTAACCCTTTTAATAAACTCTACTGACTCCCCAAAATCAATGACTTTTTTAGAATATCTATACATTTTATGTCAAGACATTATAAATGAAAAATGAATGGGGAGCAAAGTAAAGACAGAATCTACTGATCAATTCTTGAAAGGAACTCTAAAAAGACGAGTTCCAGGAATATTATAGCAAAAATCCAAAGTTCCCAATGCCTCACTTCTGAGGCTACTATTGGCCTCTCAGGAAGATTATAATCTAATTGCTCACTAGCCATAGGGGCCTTCAAATATTTAAAGGGAAGCTGTCATGTTCCTCTCTCTCCTTCTTCTCCAGGTTAAACATGCCCTGTGCTTTCAAGCTACCATCATATGACTTGGGTTCAAGGCTCTTCACTGGACAATGTTTTTCTTAAAACTACAGCATCCAGAACCAAAACAATACTTCCAAAGACAACATGTGTCCAGAGAAAAGTACAGTACTTTTCAGAAAAGTACCTCTCTTATTCCTATAAGTTATGGTTCTCCTAGTGAAGAAAGTGTAAAAATATTAATTAGTTTTATAGATTGTCACATCATCCTCATGGCTCATAGTGAACTTGAAGTACATTACAACCCCCATTGATTTTTAAGATTATTTGTTATGTAACCCCATCTAATACTTATACCACAGCACTTAAAGAGTTTGATAAAAGCTTGTTGAGTGATTGTTGGGAAGCTGATTTTATAATTACAATGGATAATACATCAGTCTACTTTTATAATTTGTAAATCAGTACATATAGATGCATTGGAGATTCATACACAATAGTTTTTCTTAACTGAGAGGAATGTGCAATCAAAAAATTTGGAGAATACTCACTTCTACTAGTTTGGCAAGGAATCATTTAACTGACCTATAATATTTCTTCTACTTCTGTCACACAGTTGTATAACATTTTACACATTTATGCTTCATTTCCTTTATTTTTAAATGTTAAGAATAACCTTTTTTATATTTTTCAGTATACCACAGACCAACTATTAAAATACCACATACAGTTAGCTCAACAAATATTCACTGATTTCAATTCCAAGTAATACTCCAAATGTTTGATCTATAAGTAAATTTCAAACTATTTTAGTTTGTGTTTTTAATTTACTAAAACTTGGAATTCTGACTATAGTAAAGAAAACTGTAGTATATTTAATGATATGCCTTTAACAATATTATTAAATTATAATAAACATTTTTTCTCACCTGTTTAAATGCTCTAGGAAGATCATTCACCCAATGCAAACTGAAACATAAAAATGTTACAGTTTAATGCAAAAAAAAAAAAAAAAAAAAAAAAAAAAAAAAGGCCATCTTGAAATATAATGCCTTAAAACAAGGTACAGCAAGCCTACTAGTGGTGCTCATACTTTTTTAAGGGCATAGGGACAACTTTTTAAGCTTTCAATTACTCAAGCTCTACCCTAATAATTTCCATTACTTTATTTGAAATAAAACGTGTGTTTGAGCCCCATCTCTGCTAGTGACTGCCTATGGAACCCTTAGGGAAGCAATTTCTACTCTGTAGACTTCAGTTCCTTATTTGTACAATGAGAGAATTGGAAAAGATAATAATCTCTACAATCCTTTATAATTCTAAAATTCTTTTCCATTAGTATGAAATCAGTCTACCAGCTTTTCTTGCAATTTAAACATGTAAATGGGAAACAGTTTAGCATAAGGGAAAAAAGTGAAGGATTTGAAGTCCAAAGGCTCAATTGTCAAATAAGCATTAGATTACATCATATCTAAAATGCCTTTCAGATTTAAATCTAAAATCATTGTTTTATACTTAAAAAGGTCTAGTCTATTCCAATGGCCTTAGTTTATCTAGGTAAGAATTATGTCATTCTTATTAATAAACCATAAATGAGGTTTTTGAGAGAAATAAATAAGCACATAGCATACTAAATTGCTAGAAATTTTAATAACGCCACTTTAGCAGGAAAATTTTAACATCTGCTATAGGCTGAGCTAAATGATATTATTTTTAATAACAATTTTCAAATTTATTTTTCATGGTGTTTTCCATTAGTTAAGTCCAACATGTACTGTGTGACAATCACTGTTCTAGTACATGGGGCTACAAAGACAAAATTAACAGAATATTTGCTTTCAAGGAGCTTATATATGATGTATCCATAACAATAGGGCAGCTAGTAGCACAGTGGATAGAGTGCTGCTGAGTCTGGAGACAGGAAGATTCATCTTTTTGAGTTCAAATCTGTCCTCAGAAACTTTATTAGCTGGGTGACCCTGGTTAATTGACTTAATCCTGTTTGCTTCAGGTTCTTTATCTGTAAAATCAGCTGGAAAAGGAAAAAAAAAAAAACACTCCAACTTATTTGCCAAGAAAACCCCAAATGAGGTCATAAAAAGTCACATATGACTAAAAAACTACTAAACAATAAGAAAATTCACATCTATGTCACTTTACACTTAAAAGATCTCAAAGGGTTTCGGGCAGGATGTCAAAAACATGTCAACTAGGCTACTTTGGGAGGTAGATTCCCACTCAGTTCTTCGGGCAGAGATAAAGACTAGATAACTACTTATCAGGAATGTTGTAGTAGAAATTATTTTTTACATCCAGGTCGGACTAGAAAGCTTCTTAAATCTAAGATTAAAGCTGGAGATTCTGTATCTCCAGGAAGCTGGAGAAAGCTTCCATTTTAGTAAGGCAAACTTTGTTGTAACAGAAAATCACTAGATAGATAATATCTATCTTTGAGACCTTGGATTTATTATTGTGACCCTATCTAAGCCATTCAGCTCGTCTGGACATCAGTTTGTCTGCTTTCCTAGCAGTGGACTACTTCTATTAAACTAATGTGTCCTGATTACTTTTGTTAATAGGAGGGAACATATTGTAAACTTTTACAATTTACAGGACAGGAATAGTAGGGAAAAATGCCCTGGCAATAATGAAAACAGATATAGGTATATGCTGATGAAAATGCTGTGAACCACATCCATGGGGGGAAAAAAATACTATGACTATGGAATATACATAGAGAAATTGCAGTGATCAGCTGCTAATTTAGAGAAGCTGAGATTAAAAGACCCACAATGCTCAAGGTGAGAATCCCTTCAAGGCAGAAGGTACATAGCACAAAGGAAGAAATGGTCCTAGGGAGAAAATCTATAGGCAAAAGAGCTAATTATGGAAAAGCCAGACTACCCAATGTGTTGTACTAATAGATCTCTATATTTTTTAAAAAAACTCTATTTTAACCAATGTCAAATTGTTTTGAGAATTAGGTCTGGCATTACTAGGTTCCTTCATTTCCATGTCTTTTATTGTTTTCTTCAACTTTTTTTGGGAGGGTCTACATGAATAGTTTTTTTTTTCCTAGTTCAAAGCAATTTTTGGGAAGTTTTTATGCCATTTTTATTGTACTGACTCATTTCATACATTGCAATGAAACTTTTCCAATTATTTAGGTCTACTTCTGCAAATTATGTTTTACAAGTACATTTAAATAATTTCTGTATGTATGTTGGCAGGCAGATTCCCAACTATTTTACATATTCTGTAAATTTTAAGTGGAATTTCTTTTTATTTCTTCCTACTGAGTTTTACTGCTACTATGTAGAAATGCTAATATGTATAGGTTTACTTTGTATTCTACAAACTTTCAAAGTTATTAATTTTTTCAATGAACTGATACAGGGTTAACTATGTTCTTTTTAAAAAATTAAACCTTTGTAGTAAGAACTATTGAGAATAAAAAAAAAAGTAAAAATGAAATGCCAACCTTAAACTGCTAACAACCAGATCAAATGTATTTTCTTTGAAGGGAAGAAATTCTTCATCAGCTAATACACGGACAGTAGGTATTTCTGTTTCTACAGTATTTTTCTATAATTAAAAAAGATTGAGACTCATTTCACAGAATGCTAATTATTCATTTAATCACCATTATTAAACTGGTATCAATATAATTCTATGAAGTACATACCAAAGCATTTTCTGCAATGTCTGCTTGGAAAATTTTTCCAACAACTTCCTGAAGAAAAATAATACAAATCTGGTTAAACTGACAAAAATATTTTTGCCACTGAAATTGCGAAAGAAATTTTAAAATACTAATGATTTTTTCAGCAATAAAAATCTTATCAAGTAAAAAAATCTCTAAATAAAAGACATAGAGGATAAGGCACTTTCAATTACTTGTATAAGATAAATTTTAAAATAATCTTCATTAACAAGATGGAGAATATTGTGGTGGATAATCACAATCTATAAACCAAACCTGTTCTCGGCTAAGCTGAACCAGCAACAGAGAGAAGGGAAGAGAGAAATAAAGACATATACTCCCTCACCCCCATAATATAAGATCCACAAGAGCAGGAAATGTTTCATTTATTGTTTTTATCCCTAGCATCTTATTAATATAATGCCTTGTATACAGAAAGTGCTTAATAAACAAAAATAAACATTTTAAACTAAACTGAAGAATCTAGGATGTCCAGCATAATTACATAGTACATACTCAGTAATTGTACTCTGAATGATGATTCAATTCAATTTACAATTTATGTCTATTCTGCAAAGTCTAACAAAAAATAGAACAAATATAAAAAGTGAGTATCTATAATCAATATCCTAGGTTAGTCAGTTAGTTAAGCAATTTGCATTCATGTAACACCTACTCTAATTTCAAGTTGACTATTTGTGTTGGGAATCATTGATAAAGCTTAAAACTGATAAAAATGAAAGACAATTATGGATAAAACATTTTTTTAAAAAAATACATATAATGCAAACATTCATTGTGCTACATTTGTAACAATTCAAGAAAACTGGCTGTAGAAAACACTTTTGTACTTCTGACAAGAAAAAAAGCAAATGAATAGTGACTATTAGCTTTTGGAAAAAGAATAAAGAATTAATAGATAAAAATGAAAGAAAAAGAAAAGGGAAAACAGATTCTGGCATTTTTATGTTACACATATTGACAGAAATTTAAATGCACTTTTTTTTTATCATTTTATAAGGATATAAATGACATTTTTTAACTTAAAAATGTCAACAATTTTATCATTTCTGGAAGAAAAATCATCTTATTTAAATATACCTTTATATACCTTATTTAAATGATGTGCTATATAACCTCTTCCACAGCCAACATCCAAAGCAAGGGGAAAATCTCTAAAAAGAAAATAACATTTTAATAGTACCACAACACATAAAAATTTTCCAAGTTAACATTTTTGTTATTTTTTGTAGCAAGACACCTCTATTTTTAAGATTAGCTCAGTGTTTGGAAAGCTCCAAAAGAAAATATGAGAGAGAAGAGATATTAAGCTGACTATCAAAATGAAGGTCTACAGATCTATTGTGCTGATCTCATTGTTATATATCTGTGAAACTTGGACAGTCTATCTGCAAATACCATGCTTCCACTTAAATTGTCTTAGGAAGATTCTGGCAAAATAAGGTATACTAAGGTCCTTTCTCAAGCTAAACCACCAAACATTCAAACTCTAGTAGAGAGCACAACTTTGCTTCAAGTCATTAAAGAAGAGATAACAAAAGCTAAAGAAAGATCAAATGAGGAAGACTCAGCAATTGGGCAAAGATACTTCTTTTGGAGTTCTCTGAAGTAACAAGCAGCAGGGGCAATCAGCTGACAAGTTTTTGGCTACTTCAATTTCAACTACTGCTCTTTATGCTCACATGCTCCTCTAAATACCTTCTGGTCTGAGGGAAAAGCAGAAACGGGAAAGTCAGTTTTTGCAAATGCCTTTCTGTATAGAAAAAATGATGAGATTTAATTGATTGAAGCACAATCCTGGTGAGTGAAGGGCTACATCGCTTTGCTTACTTCAGCCAAAAAGTCAATCTGTACTCTTTTGCTTTGAGTTCTGAGGGGTGGTGGGCAGCTATAGATGGCACAGCGGATAGAGTACCGGCCCTGAAGTCAAGAGGACCTGAGTTCAAATGTGATCTCAGACACTTAACACTCCCCAGCTGTATGACCCTGGGTAAGTCACTTAACCCTAACTGCCTCAGCAAAAAAAACAACAACAACAAAAAACCAACCTTGGGTTCTTCAAAAAGAACCTACAATTACTCCTAGAAAGAACAGAAAAGAGAAATCTTTTTTTGGATTTCTGGTTTAGGAAATCCAAGGGTGCAAAGTCATTTTTCCAGCCCAGGTCAGCAGAAGAGGACAGATAGAGGTCTTGGGGGAGCAAGGATAAGTAATCAGAAGACTAAGCAAAACCCTCTAGTAGAGGGCTTGTCTCAGGGCATGTCTCAGGGCAATGAGCTGCTTAAGACTAGACAGGGACAGGCCTAAGGTGTAGCTATTCAATAAGTAATTAACAGGAGTAAACTAGAAGTTTAGTCATTCTTAACTGTAAACCTGAGTCCAAATCCCAGTGTGTCCTGAAGAAGGAACACCCTACTGGACTTCTAATCAGGGGACTTGCACCAAGGGATAGCAACAATCTACTGAAGTTTCAATCAAAATCAAGCCTAGTTGGTGTCAACCAGACCTGAACCCAGATAAGGAGCATGGAAAGCAGACTTTATCCTATATTAGACTTCATTGGAAACATGGCAAATCTGCATGCAGGTATCCATCCAGGGCCACCTCTAATCACTTTCAAAATTCGGGGATCCAACCCATAAAGTAGCAGCTGGATCCCAGAGCATACAAAGTAAGACCAATTAAGATCTAGGCATTCCCAGCAGAAGTGTAGAAAGCCAGGACCTAACATAAAGCTCCAATTCAGGAAATGAGGCTGGAAGAATGGGCAAACAGAAAAAGACTCCCATAATAAAATACTATTATTGATTCATAGAACAAACATTTACTAAATACCTGCTATGTGATAAGTGGTGGGGGACACTAAAAGAGGCAAAAGACAGTCACTGCCCTCACGGAGTTCATAATTTAACAAGAAAGAGTATCTAACAAGAAAGAGGAGCCAGCATCTCTGGAATACATGCTGGGGAGAAAGGTATAAAATCAGAAAGATAAGAGGAGACTACATTATGAAGGGTTTTGAACCTCTAACAGAGCATTTTTGTATTTACTCCAGGAGAGTCTATAATAAGAAGGCACTGGATTTAATGGAATAGGGAAATGGCATGATCAGCACTTCATTTTAGGAAAATCACATTAGTGCCTGAATGAAGGATGGATTTGAGTGACTTGTGTCAGCCAGACCCACCAACAGGCTATGAGGGTGAGAGATGGTAAAGATTCCAGGGCGATGCCTATGTTTGGTTCCTGAAAGACTGGGAGGATGGTGGTGTCTTCTATAACAGGGAAGGTGGAAGGTAAAGAGTTTAGGGGAAAAGATGAATTATGTTTGGACACATTAAATTTAAGATGTCTACTGGACATCTAATTTGAGATATCTAAAAGGCAGGTGGAGATGTGAAATTGATAGAAGGTAGTTTGGAGCAAAAAAGTAGATTTAAGAACCATCATTACAGAGACAGTAATTAAATCCACGAGAGCTGAGGAGATCACTAAGTGAAATAATATAGATAGAGAAAAGATGATCCAAGACAAAACCCTGAAGAACACCTTTGATTAGTGGGCATGATCTGGAGAAGGAACCAGCAAAGGAAACAAAGAAATGTTCAGATAGGTAGGAGGAAAAGCAGAAAAGAACAATGTCTCTAAAGCCTAGAGGGAAAAGAGTATTAAGGAGAGAATGTTTAACAAGATCATGAGAGATCAAACAGAATGAGAACTGAGAAAAGGCCACTGGATTTATCAACTAAGAAACTAATGATAACTGGAGAGCAGCTTCAATGGAATAAGGTAAAAAACTATATTGTAAGAAGTTAAGAAGATATCTAAAGGAGTAAAAGTGGGGAGACTTATTACAGGTGGCCTTTTCAAAGAATTTAGCTACAAAGGGCCTAGGAAACATAAGAGAATAGTTAGTGGAATGCACTGAGGGCTTTTTCAGGATGGGAGACACAGGTCATAAGAGCCGTAGTTGAAGGATATTTAGGCCAAAGAAGAGAAGACTCAGCAAACGATGTAACAGCTGTCTACAAGTATTTGAAGGACTATAAAGTGAAAGAAATTAGATTTGTTTTTTTTTTTTTCTGGCACCAGAGGGAAAGTCTAGAAGCAATAGGGAGAAGTAGCAAAAAGTTTAGGTTTGAAACAAACCTTGATAACCAGAACTATCAAAAAGTAGACTGGGCTGCCTCTTGAAATAGCAGATTGCCCCACACTGAAGCACTTACAAGTGAAAACCAGATAAACCCTTATTACTCCCCTGTTCAGATAATAAACTGCACTAAAGATGTTATAAAATCCCTTCCAACTTTAAAATTCTATGATTCTATGTAATGCTACAGGGCATAAATGATGTTTAGCATGCTCCACTTTTTATCTAAGCAACATCAAGACATTGAAAGAAAGAGCTCTAGTATAGTGGTAGGAATTCTAGAAGGCCATTGACAAGAGTACACAAAATGGGAAAGTGTGGATAAGCTTTGGTCTGAATCAGGAAAGAGAAATCACAAGAGATGCTACATCTATCAAAGTAAAATTCTGGTTCACAAGTTGATACTTTGATAAATTGATCATTACCTTACCTGGCGATATCATATACACGGTCAGCAACACGATTACCAACCTAAAACAAAAAAAAAAATGACAAAAGATAGAGCTTTCCTAATAATTTTAATAAAATATCAGTCCAGTTCGCACAGAATTCGTGCTGCGGTGTATGGGGTAGTGGTGCTTTTTTTTTCCTACAACACCTGACACTTAACGTTTGCTGACTGACTGCTGAACTGACGACTCGCACGTCCACCCGAATCTCAGAACTTTAGCCAGTGCGCCAACCTGCCACCCAAACTCCACCTACGAATCCGACCCATACGCGGCAGAGTGGCGGACTGCGAGCCGCGTCGGAGACACTCACCTCCTCCTTTAGGTACTCGTACTTCAGAGGCTCCGGCTGCTGGGCCGCCCAATTCTTTTGCTTCCTCTTCAACACCCGATCGAAGACATTCACTACGCCGGGGGCGGCGCCGCCAAACACGGAATGGTACGAAGAAGTCCATCGAGTTCCGCTCTGCCGGCCACTGCCGCAACCACAGCCCGCCCCAGGATGAAGCGCCGGCGGGACCAGCCGCCGCCACCACCACCACGGGAGCTGGGCAGCCCTCAGCATGATTGCCCAGAGCTCTCAACCTCCGCGTGACCCTTTCGTCCGCCACGCCAACGTGCCGACAAGCCTCCGCCCTCACGTTTCTGCGCGTGCGCTTGCGTTGCCGCAGTAGTAGGAGACGCATTTCAACCGACGCGAAGCAGATGATCTGAACCAGATCGCTTGCCGTAGTTCCAGAGGTTAGCGTGAAGGATTGTGGACCTGAATTTCTCCACGTGATGCTGTGTAGCGACTCGGTTAGGAAGGTGAAGTGTTTGAGGTTCTGATTAGGGGTGGCGGATTTAGAGAAAGTCGCTTGCCAAAGTGAAAAGAAGTGATACTGGCCTCGATCTTCCTCTCCTTTCGAGAAGTTATAGACACGTTGGAAGAGCAGCGTGCCTCCCCTTGGAGTTCCGAGGGCTTCCTCTCTGGCGCAGCGTGAGGTAGGATGAATTGCTCATGTTCTGGCTCTGCCACTCTTAAAAGCTGTGTGATCTCGGACAGCCGGCAGGCGCGATCGATAGGCTCTGAATCTGGAGCAGGAAGGTCTGAGTTCAAATGCGACTTCGGACTTTTTCTAGATATGATATTGGAAAAGACCCATGATCCCTGTTTATCTCAATTTCCTCATCTGTAAAATGGAGATCCTAACAGCATCTTTCCCCCCTTTTCCCCTCTCCTTCGGCGGTTGTGAAGATTAAATGATATAATGATCATGAAGTGTTTAGCATAGTGCCTGGCGCACAGCAAATGAGATAACATACATACATAGATGTATACGTAGCCGTTTATTATAGTTAGTTTTTCCCCTGTAAAATGAAATGTAATATACGGTGCAGTAAACTGCACCTAGACTTGCGGGACACCCTGTATTTAGCACTGGTGAGCTTTTATTTTCTCATCTGCCTCCTTAATGAGTTGGTTGCAAAACCATAATGGTAACAGATTAGGAAGACACACCTCACCCCTCTTTTAGGAAAAGAGCCCCACAGTTTGCTGCCTTTATTTCCTACTTGTCAGGGAACCCAGGAGCCTGAGAATAGAAAGAAAAAGCTGATTGCTAGACAGGTTTCAGCTCTAAAATTTGATGATGAAGTAAAAGTCCCTGCATTCATATTGATAGTTGATCTATTGGAGTTTGTGTTAAAATGACTTATTTTAAATTGATAATTTTATTGCTTAAGATTTCTTTGGAAAAGTTAGATATTCTTACATCTCTGGTGAGGTTTTCCTTTAGGCAAGGTAGTTATCTAGGGCAAAGTTTCTTAAACTACGGGTTGAGAACCTATATGGGATCTCATAACTTTGAGAGAATCGTGAAATTATGATTTATTAGCAGCAAATGTTTAATTTTTTTTAAAAATTTATGCATGTATATACCTAAAAATTGCTTGAGTGAAAAAGGGTCATGAGTAGAAAAAGTTTTAAGAAACCTTGATCTACAACTCTGATGAACATGACTCTCTGCAACAAAGAATTGTCTCGAACCAGTTCCAATTGTTAAGTGAAGAAAGCCATATACACCCAGAGAGAGGGATATGAAATATGGACCACAACATAACATTTTCATGCTCTATTGATGTTTGCTTGCATTGTGTTTCCTTTCTCTGATTTTCTTTTTTTTTTCCTTATAGATAGAATTTTTCTTGCACAACTTGTCAAGTATTTTAACATTATTAACATGTAGTGGACTTCCTGCCATCTAGGGGAGGGGAGGGGGGCTGGGGGTAAAATTTGTAATGGAAAGCTTTGTAAAGATCAATGCTGAGGAACTACCCATACATATGTTATACAAATAAAAAGCTTTAATTTAAAAAAAAAAAAAAAGAAAGAAAGAAAGAAAAAGAAACCTTGATCTAGGGTACCAATTTTCTGAGTCAGAAAAGTGGGAAACCTAGTGTGACCACAAGATTTCTTAGACTTCTTAAAAATATTAGGTTTTGGGGCAGCTAGGTGGCACAGTGGATAGAGCACCAGCTCTGAAGTCGGGAGGACGTGGGTTCAGATCTGGTCTCAGACACTTCCTAGCTGTGTGACCCTGGGCAAGTCACTTAACCCCAAATGCCTCAGCAAAAAGCAAAAAAAAAAAAAATATTAGGTTTTTAAAAATTAAGCTTAGGATGCACATATGGAGTTGTAGCTGTAACCCAGTTATAAGAGAATAATGGAAATAGTTTTTTATCATGCCTTGCTTTTATTTCATATGAAATATAACTTAAAAGAATCAATGAAGCTTTCTTGAAAAGTTTTTATTTTATAAACTTCTGCCCTTAAAACCACATTTTTCAATTTTTTAGGTTATTTCAGTTTTGATCAACAAAGGAGGCTTAAAAATGGCATCAAAAGAAGAACTTATGAACGATGAGCGCTTTCATCGAATTACAAAGGATCCTCGATTTTGGGAAATGCCAGAAAAAGACCGAAAAATTAAGATTGATAAGAGATTTAGAGCAATGTTTCATGATAAAAAATTCAAGTTGAAATATACTGTGGATAAAAGAGGACGTCCTATAAATCACAGCAGTACAGAGGATTTGAAGCGTTATTATGATTTGTCAGATTCAGACTCTGATCTCTCAGATAAAGATGAAGTATCAGACAAAAAGAAAAAGACACAGAAAACTAAAAAAGAAGATTTAAAAAAATTATTGGATGATAAAGAAAAAACCAACATAGTTAAGCAAAAGGAAGTCTTTGGACATGGAAAAGAAGCAGAAAATTATGAAAATTTTTGTGAAACACAGCATTCAAACAAAACTGAGAAAGTGCATGTACAAAATTATCTGCAAAAGGATGAAAAAGAATTGACAAATAAAGGCATAAAGAATCAAAAAGATACTTTCCTATTTAATGCAGGCACATCAGACAGAGGAAACCTAAAAATATCAGAATTGGATAATAATAAAATCATGAAACCTCCCAAGATGAAGTTTCCTAAAGAAAAAGAGAAATATGATTCAGGTTAGTTTAAAAAAAAGGCTAAAGTTTTTATTGACTAGTTGTATTAGACTTTTTTTTTAATAAAGGTAATATTTAAAGCAATTTTTAATGTAACTTGATCATATAGTAAAAATCCTACTATTTTAATAGTAATGACTGGGAAAAAATAACATTGTTAACAGTTTAAGTTAAGATGAAAAATTTGAAGACTGTCAAGTTTGTGGGATGAAAGTCTCAATCTTCTGGCTAATAATTGATTTTGACTATTCTGTAGTTCAAGGCTTGTTAAATCATTTCCACTTGACCCCTTTTTACCCAAGAAATATTTTTGAAATTATAATTGTAAAAAATATTTTGTAACCCCATCTTGAATCTGAGACAAAAGTGTTTGTCACCATCGTAAAATTGTCACTAGTGCAAAATGCTTATATCATGTGTTGAGAACCAAGGCTGCATGCAGTGAAGTCACACACTATAACATTGGCAACCCCTCCCTCAGATTCATTATGCATTTTATTTTGAATTGTTTTGGTTATTGTATTCAGAAACCTTTTACTGTTGACAAATCTTTTGTGATTCTTTACATTCAGTTATGAGGTCAGGATTCACAGTTGGAGGATTTACCATAGCACCTACCAATATTTTTGAGAATGAATTCACTTTTTTTTTCCCCACCAGTTCAAGTCTTCCTAAGTTTTTGGGTTTTTTTTCCTGAAATAATAGCCTTCATCATTTCTAACATCACATACTATTGTTCACATTCATATACCATAATTTGTTCAAGTTTCCCAATTAATGACTATCTTTTCAGTTTTTTGCCACTACAAAGAAAGCTGCTATAAATATTTTAGTACTCATGGATCCTTTCCCTCTTTTATATCTTTCAGTATTGCTAAGGAATATGCATAATTTAATAGCTTTGGGGGAATAGTTCTGAATTACTTTTCAGAATGATTGGGGTCTTAATATACCTGTTTTTGCTCACAGTTCCTTTAGCATTTATCATTTTCCTTTTTATCATTTTATCTAATATAATAGGTGTGAGAGGGTACCTCAGAATTGTTTTTAATATGAATGTTTTTAATTATTAATTATTTAGAAAGTTTTTTCATGTCTGTTTTTACTTTGATTTCTTTCAAAACTGCCTCTTTTGTATTATTAACCATTTTTTTAATTGAGGTATGACTCCATTTCTTATAAATTTAACTTAATTCTTTGTTTAAGAAATGAAACTTTTATCAGAGAAACTTGCTAAAAAGATTCCAACACACACACAGTTTTGATTGCATTGATTTTATTTGCACAAAAACTTTATAATTTTATGTAATCATAATTATCCTTTTTACCTTCTGTGATCTTCTCTTTTATTTGATCACAAACTATTCCCCAATTCATAGACCTGACAGGTAATTTTTTCCATGCTTCTCTAATTTGCTGATGATCTCAGTGGTTGTGAATAATTCATGTACCCATTTATCTTGGAATATAGTATGATTGTTGGCCCATAGTTAGTTTCTTCCAAATTATTTTTCAGTTTTCCCAATAGTTTTTGGTAAATAGTGACTTTTTTCCCCATAGCTAGGAACTTTGGGTTAAACAAACACTAGACAACTATTAGCTCCATTGCTTCTACATTTTGTATGTTAACCTTTCCCACTGATCAATCACTCTAATTCTTATTCAGCACCAATTGGTTTAATGATTGCCTCTCTAGAGGTGTGAGATCTGACCCTCATCCTTTCCTACACATTTTTTCTCCAGTTGATTCTCTTGAGGTTTTGTTACTCCAGATGAATTTTGTTATTATTTTGTCTAGCTCTGTAAAGTTAATTTTTTGATATTTAAGTTGGTATGGCAATAAATAAGTAAATTAACTTAGGAAGTGTTGCCATTAGTATTGTAGTGTCTTGGCTTGTGTATGAATAGTGACTATTTCTCCAGTTCTTGAAATCTATATTTGTGTTATCATTGTTTTGTAATTATGTTCATATAGTTCCCTTTGTGTTTTGGCAAGTAGATTGTCAAGTATTTTATACTGCCTGTACTTAATTTAAATGGAATTTCTCTATTTCTTCCTCCTGTATTTTATTCATAATATTCATAAATGGTAATCATTTGTTTGGGTTTATTTTATATTCTTCAGCTTTGCTGAAGTTGTTAATTGTTTCACTTTCTTTTTTAGTTGATTCTGTAGAGTTCTCTGAGTATAACTATGTTATCTACAAAAAGTAATACTTTGTTTTTCAATAGCCTATACTTATTTCTTCAATTTCTTTTTCCTATTGCTGTAGCTTGCAGTTCTAGTATAGTACTGAATTGTAATGGTGATAATGTACTTCGTTGCTTCATCCCCACTCTTACTGGTTATACCAATGTAAGAGCAAGATAATGCTTGCCCTTGGTTTTAGATAGATATTACTTATTTTAAAGGAAAGTTTCATTTATTCCTATGCTTTCTGGTATTATTACCAGGATTGTTTGTTGTGTTTTGTCAAAAGCCTTTTCTGCATCTATTATTGATATAATCATGGTTTTTGTTACTCATATCATCAATCATGCTTATAGTTTTACTAATATTGAATGAGTTCTGCATTCTTGGTGTAAACCTAAATTGATCTGATATATTCCTATAATTTCCTTGCCAAAATTTTGTTTAAAACTTTACATAAGTATTTAAAAAAAATTGTCTTTCCTTTTCTTTCTTTCTTTCTTTTTTTTTTTTTTACAAATATCAAGAATTTGTATCAGAAGGAATTTGATAGGATTCTTTTGCCTGTTTTTTTTTTGGTTGTTGTTGTTGTTGTTTTGGTTTTTTTCCAGTTTATGTAGTATTGGAATTTATTTGTGAATCGATCTGGTACGTGCTTTTTTCCCTTTGAGTATTCATTTTTTATTTGTTAATTTTCTTTTTCCAAAATAAGGTAAAAGACTATTTTCTATTCTGTTAATCTGAGCAATTTATATTTTCATCCTTTTCACTTAGATTTTCAGTTAATTATTTCACCTAACTTTTTAAGTTGGTTCTCTAGGGTTCTCTTAAGTGTTCTATCATATTAGCTACAAAGAGTGAGTTTTGTTCCTTCTTTGCCCATTCTAATTCCTTCAGTTTCTTTTTCTTATTGCTATTGCTAGTATTTCTAGAACAATATTAGATAATAGAGGTGACATTCTTGCTTTATCCTTAATCTTATTAGAAAGACTTCTAGCTTATTTCTCTTGCAGATAATTCTGGCTGATATTTTTTAAGTAGATAGTACTTATCCTTTTAAGGAAAGCTTCATTTATTCTTATGCTTTCCAATGTTTCTAATAGAAATAAGTGTTGTAATTTTGTCAAAAGCTTTTTTTTGTTTTGTTTTGTTGAGATTACCTTATGTTGGTATTGTTATTGATATGGTATGTTTTGCTTATGGTTTTCCTAATATTGAACTAGCCCTGCATTCCTGGTATAAAATTTCACCTGGTCATTATTTGGGATATATTGCTATAATCTCCTTGCTGGTAGTTTAGTCAAAATTTTGGCATCAATATTCATTAGAAATACTCTTCTACACTTTTCTTTCTCTGTTTTTGCTCTTCCTGGTTTAGTTATCAAAATCATATTTATGTCATAAAAGGAATTTGGTGTAACATTCCTTTGTCTATTTTTCTATATGGCTTATATAGTTTTAGAATTAATTATTCTTTAAACATTTGATAAAATGCATTTGTGAATTCATCTGGTCCTGGACATTTTTTCTTAGAAAGTTTTGTTCAATTTCTTCTTCTGGGGATAGTGTTGTTTAAGTATTCTATTTCCTCTTCTCTTAATCTAGGCAATTTACATATATATATATATATATGTGTGTGTGTGTGTGTGTATATTTATATATATATATATATATATTTTTTTTTTTTTTTTTGCTGAGGCAATTTAGGTTAAGTGACTTGCCCAGGGTCACACAGCTAGGGAATGTAAGTGTCTGAGACCATATTTGAACTCAGGTCCTCCTGACTTCAGGGCTGGTGCTCTATCCACTGCACCACCTAGCTTTCCCAGTGATTGATATTTGTGCAAATATTCATCCATTTCCCTTAAATTGTCAGATTAAATGTCCAAAATAACTCCTCTAATAATTGCTTTAATTTCATCTTCATTGGTAGTGAATTCACTTTTTTTTTGATACTGATAAATTGATTTTGTCCTTTTTAAAATTAAATTAACCAATAGTTTATCCATCTTATTGGATTTTTTTTTTTTAAACCAACTCCTGTTTTTTTATTCATTAGTTCAACTGTTTTTTGACTTTCAATTTTTTTACTTTCTCCTTTAATTTTTCTGGATTTCCACTTGATACTTATTTGGAAATTTTAAATTTATTCTTTTTCTGATTTTTTTTTTTTTTTTTGCGTGCCCAGTTCATTGATCTGCTTTTTCTCTATGTTATTGTTGTAAGTATTTGCAAGTATAAATGTTCATTAAGTACTGCTTTGGCTGCATCCATTAATTTTGTTGTATTTTTAAATAATTTTCATTCTCATTAATGAAATGATTGTTTCTATTGTTCTTTAACTCATTCACCCTTTAGGATTAGATTAGTTTCCAAATAATTTTAAATATGTATTTCCATGGCCTGTTATGCAGTTTTTATTGCTTTGTGGTCTGAAAAGAATGCACTTAATATTTCTGTCTTTTTGCAGTTGATTGTGAGATTTTTAATGCCATTAATATATGGTCAGATTTTTTTTTTTGTGGGGGTGCCATGTACAACTGAGGGAAATCTAACTTTGCTGAAATTCTGTTCATTTCCTTAACTTATTTCTTGTTTATTTTATAGATAGATTTATCTAGTTCTGAGAGAGTAAAGGTGAGGTCCCCCACTACCATAATTTTACTATCTGTTTTCTCCTATAATTCATTTAACTTTTCCTTTAAGAATTTGAATGCTATGCCATTTGGTGCATTTATATGTTTAGCATTATTTCAGGATTTTTGATACTTTTTAACAAAATGTAGTTTCCCTGCTTATGTCTTTTAATTTGGTACATTTTTCTTTGTCAGAGATTATGATGCTGTTTCTACCTCTTTTATTTCAGATGAAATAATAGATTCTTCTTTATCCCTTTATTTTAACACTTTGCATGTCTTTCTTATAAACAATATAATTTTGGATGTAGGGTTTTAATCCATTCTGTTACCTTCCAATTAAGGGATGTAAACATTTTTTAAAATTTCCTTGTTATTTCTCATGTTTTCCTTTTTATGCTTTTCTTGAGTCTTGTATTTGAAAGTTAAATTTTCTGCTTAGCTTTGGTCCTTCTAGTTCTCACTTTTGTTAAATATTCATTAAAACTGGAAGATTATACTCAGGTTTGCTGGATGTGTTATTTTTTATTGTAATCCTAGCTTTTTTGCCTTCTAGAATATCATATTACAAGCTCTTCAGTATTTTAATGTGGAAGCCACTAATTATGATCCTGACTCAGGCTCCATGAGATTTGAATTGTTTCTGGCTGCTTTGCAATATTATCTCTTTGACCTGATTGCTCTGGAATTAGGCTGTAATATTTCTGGGATTTTCATTTTGGAATATCTTTTCAAGAGATGTTGGGTGGATTCTTTCAAGTTCTATTTTACTCTCTGATTCCAGTATTTGAGAGCAATTTTTCATGATAATTTCTTGAAAGATAATGCTTAAAACTTCTCAGATTAGCTAAGATAACAGGAAATGATAATGGTAAATATTGGAGGGGATGTGGGAAAACTAAGATAATGATACATTGTTGATGGAAGGGGGACTGATTCAACCATTTTGGAACTGTGCCCAGAGTTATCAAACTGCATACCCTTTGATCCAGCACTGTCTTTACTGGGCCTGTATCCCAAAGAGATCATAAAAAAAGGAAAGGGACCTATGTGTGCAAAAATGTTTGTGGCAGCTCTTTTTGTAGTGGCAAGAAACTGGAAACTGAATGGATGCCCATCAGTTGGAAAATGATTGAATAAGTTATAGTATGTGAATATTATGGAATATCGTTCTATAAGAAATGATCAGCAAGATAATTTTAGAGAGGCTGGAGAGATTTACATGAACTCTAATGCTAAGTGAAATGAGCGGAACTAAGAGAACATTCTACACATTAACAAGAAAATTGTGTGATGATCAGTTCTGATAGATGTGGCTCTTTTCAACAGTGAGGTGATTCAGGGCAATTTCAATAGACTTGTGATAGAGCCATGTGCCATGTGCATACAGAAAGAGGACTGTGGGGACTGAGTGTGGGTCATAATATATACTACTTTCACCTTTTTTTGTCATTTGCTTGCTTTTTTTTTCCCCTCTATCATTTTTTTTCCCTTTTTGATCTGATTTTTCTTGTGCAGCATGATAAATGTGAAAGTATATACAGAAGAATTATACATGTTTAACATATTGGATTGCTTGCTTTCTAGGGGAGGGGCTGAGGGTAAGGTAGGGGAAAAAATTTGGAGCACAAGGTTTTGCAAGGGTGAATATTGAAAACTATCTTTGCATGTATTTTGATAATTAAAAAACTACTTTAAAAAGAAAGAAAGAAAGATAAAGGGCAGCTAGATGGCGCAGTGGATAGAGGACTAGCCCTGAAGTCAGGAAGACCTGAGTTCAAAAGTGTCTCAGAAACTTAACATTTCCTAGCTGTGTGATCTTGGACAAGTCACTTAACCCCAATTGCCTCAGCAAAAAAAAAAAAAAAAAAAGATAATGCTTAAGCTCTTTTTTTGGTCATCATGTTTAGATAATATAGTAATTTATAAATTATTTGTCCTCAATCTGTTATCCAGGTCAGTTGTTTCTCCACCAACATGTTTCATATTTTTTTATATTATCATTTTTTTTTGACACTGTTTTATTCTCAGTCTGTTATCCAGGTCAGTTGTATTTCCAATGACATATTTCATATTTTCTTTTATATTATCATTCTTTTAACTTTGTTTTATTATTTCTTGACGTGTCTTAGATAAGTCATTAGTTTCCCCTTGCCCAATTCAAATATTTTTGGGGGGGAGGGGGCTGAGGCATTTGGGGTTAAGTGTTTTGCCCAGGGTCACACATCTAGGAAGTATTAAGTGTCTGCATCCAGATTTGAACTCAGATCCTCCTGACTTCAGGGCAGGTCCAATTCTAATTTTTTTTTTTTTTTTTTTTTTTTGGCTTTTTGCTGAGGCAATTGAGGTTAAGTGACTTGCCCAGGGTCACACAGCTAGGGAATGTTAAGTGTCTGAGACCAGATTTGAACCCAGGTCCTCCTGACTTCAGGGCTGGTGCTCTATCCACTGCGCCACCTAGCTGCCTCCCAATTCTAATTTTTTAAAAATTATTTTCTTTGAAGCAGCTAGATGGCACAGTGGATAGAGCACCAGCCCTGAAATAAGGACCTGAGTTTAAATTTGATCTCAGACACTTAACACTTACTAGCTATGTGACCCTGGACAAGTCAGTTAACCTCAATTGCCTCAGAAAAAAGAAAAAAAAATTATTTTCTTTAATGAATTTCTCCATCTTTTTCCATTTGGTCAATTCTGCTTTTTAAGCATTCTTTTCTTTTGTGAATTTGTTCCTTTTTTTTTTTTTTCTTTAACCAAACTCATGACTCTCCATAATTTTTTTTCTTGCATCAGTCTCAATTTCTATTTCCAATTTTTCATCTACTTCAATTTTTTTTTTTTAATTTTGAACTCTTCCAAGTATTCTTGTTTGGTTTGCATCTAATTCATGTTTTTCTTTTGTTTTGATATACTTGTAGTTGTTTTGATATACTTTTCTCCTAGATTTGTGTCTGGATTTTTCTCTTTCACCATAGTGACAATTTATGGTCAGGTTCCATTTTTTTCCTTTCCTTTCTTTCTGCCCCCTCTCTGCCAATTATTTGCTTATTTTTCCAGCCTATTTCTTAATGTAAACTTTGTTTGGGCATGGTAATTGCATATGTTTAACTTATATTAGATTGCTTGCTGTCTTAGGGAGGAAGGGGAAGGAGAGAAAAATTTGGAACACAAGATTTTGCTAAGGTGAATGTTAAAAACTATCTTTGTGTGTATTTTGAAAAAAAAAAAAGATACTATCAGAGTTTTAAAAAAATAATACATTTGAACATAGTGCTTAGAGTGGAGGGGACCAAGCTTCTTCAGACCTTACTTGTTATTGTTCTTAGAGCTAGTTCTGGGGATCTCCAAGTTTAACAGTGCTTTCAGGGCAGTATGATCTAAAGAGATCATTCTTCTGATCTGTTTTCTGGTCTTTAAAAGGATTTTGTTCTGTAGGTAACAACACCAGCATTCCTCCTGATCCAGGACTGTGACCAGGTCCCTCTTTTTCCTGAAGCTGTAATTGCTAGTGCTTGCCTCTGTCTTAGAATTGAGACCAGGATCCCTGTTCTTCCCATAAGTCACCAAAAGCGCATTTCCCTGCCCTTGAACAATAACCTGGGTCCCTACTTTTCTCCACCACAAGTACTATTGCACCTTCTGGCTCTGGGACTATGAAGTAGAACTGCATGTGGGCAGTGAAGCAGATTCCTGAACCCAGCAAAAGGTCTCTTACAGTTTGCTTTTGACCAACTGGTTCAAACCACCACCACCACCTCAAAGTTTGTGGGTTGAGAGCACTGGAAAATGTTGATGCTACCCTTGTGATTAACTTCAAGGTATGATTTGGCAGTTACCACTACACTAGTGAGACAGACCTTTCTTGCCAACCTTCTAAGTTGTCTAGGACTGTAAAATTGTTTCACAGGTTCTGCTACTCCAGAATTTGATTTGAAGTGGTATTTAGAATTTTTAGACAGGAACTTGGGAGAACTTGATTGATTGATTGATTGCTGCTACTGCTTTTTTTTTCTTAATAAATTCTTTCTTTTCTCAGTAATATTTTATTTTTCCAAATATATAAATATTCAGAATCTAAATCCAAAAAAAAATTTATAACATAAAGATGGGTTTCAACATTGATTTCTGTAAGATTTTGTGTTCCAAATGCTACCCCCACCCCCAGCAAGCAATTTGATAGGGGTTAAATATGTGTAGTCCTTCTAAACATATTTCCATATTTATTGTGCAAGAAGAATCAGACCAAAAGGGGAAAAGACCACAAGAAAATAAAAGATGAAAATAGTATGCTTCCATCCACATTCATTGACTGCTTCTTTTCTGTAACACCTTGACTCAACTCCTTTAAGACTCTCTTTTGCTTGTGACTACTGTCTCCATTAATCTAACCTCCTTTTTCCCACCCCCCTCCTCTTAATCCCTTTCCCTCTGCTTTGTTGGGTAAGAAGTTTCTATACTGGAGTAATTGTGTGAATATATAGTCTTCCTTCCTTGAACCAATCAAGAATAAGAATAAGATTCAAGTATTGCCTGTTTCCCTCTTTTTTCCCATTCTATTGCATCAATTTTTCCTTGTATGCCCCATTTAGGTAAGATAATTTCCCTCAGTTTTTAACTCTTCCCTCCCCTTCCAAAGTATTCCTCTTGAGTTCATTCAAATGTAACAGAATCATACCCAGGTCCTTTTCTAATTAGATTCCCTCTTAGCTTTGGTGGTGATAAAGCTCTGAGGAGTGATTATGTATAATCTTATCCTATAAAGATGTCAACAATTTAAACTTGTTAGATCCTTATGATTTCTCACTCACATTTACCTTTCTGTGCTTCTTAAGTCCTGTATTGGTATGTCAGAATTAATTTTCAGCTCTCATCTTTTTATCAGAAATGCTCTAAAGTCATCTGTATTATTAAAAATCCCTTTTCCCCCTGTAGCATTATATTCCATTTTGGTGAGTAGATTATTCTTGATTGTAATCCTAAATCAACTTTGTAGAATATTGTATTCCAAGCTCTCCATTTCCTTATGGTGTTAGTTGCTAAATCTTGTTTTATCTAATTGGCTTTACCCTTCTTGAATTCTTTTCAGTTACTTGTGATATTTTTTTCTTGGTAGGAACTTAGGATTTTGGCCATAATGTCCTAGAAATTTTCATATTGTTCTTTCTATAAGCGGTAACCCATGCTTTTAGATTCTAAGATATTTGGGCAGTTTTATGATTTCTTGGTAAATTATATTTAGACTTTTTTCGGTTACTGCTTTCAGGACTGTCCAGTGGTTTCTTTGATTATCTCTTCTGGATCTATTTTCTAGGTCAATTTTTTCTATGAGATACTTCATTTATCTCTCTCTTTTTCCAATATTTTGTTTATCATTTCTTGGTGTTTCATGGATCATTAGCTTCCATTTGTCCAATTCTAAGTTTCAAGAAGTCATTTTCAGTAGTAAAATTTTCAGACTCTTATCGAGCTATTAATTCCTTTTTCATTTGTTTTTTCCATAAAACTCATTTGGTTTTTAAAAAGTTTTTTTTTTTTAATTCTTACAAAAAATTTTGTTGGGCTTGTGTCCAGAATATATTTTTCTTTAAAGCATTTTCATATTATTTTCTTCTTCTGTGTTAGTAGTGCCTTGAGCTTCCCTATTACCATAGTAGCTCTTTCTGGACAGGTTTTTTTGTTTTGGGGTTTTGTTTTTGTTTTCCTCATTTTCCCACCCTATTTCTTGGCCTTGAACTTTGTTACCTTTTGGTTTTGCATACTTTGGGTGGAGATTTCTGGCCTGAGCTTCTATCCTCTTACATCCTTCTATTGTTTTCACATCTCTGGCTGAAGGCCTACAAGCTTTCAGTACTCCCAGAGTAGCATAGTCCAAGAAAAGATCTGTTGCAATATCTTATTTTGTTTTTGTTTTAAATTTATTCAGTAGCATTTATTTTTCCAATTGCATGTAAAAATAGTTTTCAACATAAATTTTTGTAAGATTTTGAATACCAAATTTTTTTCTCCTTCTTTCCCTTACCTTCTCCCTAAGACAACAAGCAATCTGATATAGATTATATATGTACAATCATTTTAAATATATTTATAAGACTGGTTCTAAGAAATAGATGGAAAGCAAGAGTGGCAGGCATGAGATACATTAAGGAATCTATATCTTGAGCAAAAAATCCTATTTTACATGAAAAGGGGACTTCTAATGAATATGGACATTGAGGGTAAATTGGTTATAGTATAAAGAAATTGTGGAGGCCTTTCTCTAACAGTGGTATCAGAAAGCCTTTCCCTGAACATGTGTTAGAAGATGTTTTTAAAATGTTAATAAGTACACTTATAAGTTAGTATAAGTGTTTTTCTCCCTACCCAAGGAAACCCTTTGTATCTATCAGGTATTTCTCCTAAAAATGTATCCTCAGTTTTCATGCAAGTACTCAGGCTAAGACATCAAATAAGGAGCAGGTTTTACCCAAATACAACAAAAAAATTCATAGAATGAGTTCATGTTTGTGCATGTAGACAATAAGGAATTCTTTTTTCATGACATTCCCCTTGTTTTAGTTCTTTTCAATTTATAATTCCACCTTATAACTTATAATGCCACCTTAGAGCAAGACATTCCCAGATGGGGATAAAACCTAGAGTTCCTCAGGAATTAAGCAGCCCTCCTGTCTTAGTTCTTCTTGCCCTAAAAATTAGTATCTTGATATAGTGCTATCCTGAATGGGAATAAGTCCATAACACCTTTGAGTATTGAAGTATTTACCTACAAAAGAAAAATAATTTACAGCATCGTCTCACATACTTTATGTCTGCAATGTTCAAGATACAGGGCATAAAAACTGATCCAACCATTCTAGAGAGCAATTTGGAATTATGCTCAAAGGGCTATCAAACTGTGAATACCCTTTGATCCAGAAAGATTTCTGCTGGGTCTGTATCCCAAAGAAATCATTAAAAAAAAAAAAAAAAAAAAAAAAGGGAGGGGAAAGAACCACATGTGCAAAAATGTTTGTAACAGCCCTTTTTGTAGTGCCAAGGAATGGGAAACTGAGAGGATGCCCATCAGTTGGAGAATGGCTGAATAAATTACAGTTTATAACTGTTAGGGAATAGTATTGTTCTATTAGAAATGATCAGCAGGATAATTTCAGAGAGGCCTGGAGAGACTTGCATGAACTGATGCTGAGTGAAGTGAGTAGAATCAGGAGAACATGGTACACAGCAACAAGATCATGCCATGATCAATTCTGAGGGATGTGGCTTTTTTCAACAATGAGGTGATTCAGGCCAATTCCAAAAGACCTGTAATGGAGAGAGCCATCTGCACCCAGAAGGAAGACTGTGGGGACTGAATATGAATCACAACATAGTATTTTCACCTTTTTTATTGTTTGCTTTCTTATTTTTTCTTTTTCATTTTTTTTTCCTTCTTGATCTGATTTTTCTTGTATAGAATGATAAATGTGGAAATATGTATAGAATTGCACATTTTTAACCTTTGGTGGAATACTTGCTGCTTAGGGAAGGTGGGGTAAGGGGAAGGTAGGGAGATAAATTTGAACACAAGGTTTTGCAAGGGTGAATGTTAAATTATCTTTGCATATGTTTTGAAAATTAAAAGCTGCTATTTTAAAATAAAGAAATATTACTTGTAATAGTAGCTAACATTTATATAAAACTTTAATTGTACAGTTTATCTAATTTGATCCCTACAATAACCTTATTAAGCAGTTACTGTTGTCATTTTATCCATGAGGACACTGAAGTTGAGAAGAGATGAAGTGACTTTTCCAGTCACTAGTAAGTTTAAGGCAGAATTTGACTTCCTAACTCCAAGCCCATCCTTTTTATCCACAAAACAGTTTTTGTTGTTGTTGAAAGATTGAAATATGAATGGATACAAGCTGAATCAAATTTCTGCTAGATCTAGGACCACTTTATACTCAGTGCACTCCTTCTCCCTGTGCTGCAGTGCTCCTGTCTCCTTGCCCCCAGTGTATTCATTCCCCTCTGTTTCTCTATGCTGAAATGAATTGGTCAAATATGATTTTTCTTGGATTTTCAGATCAACATTTAGTGTGGTGTGTTTTTAGATGATTTGACAAGAAATTCAAGGGGAATGAATATGGTTCATACTGTATTTCCATAATTTTGGCTCCACTTCTCTGCCCATCTATTCATCTGTCTTTTGAAGGATTATGTTGTGATGATTTGTATTCTACCTCTTTTTTTTTTTTTTTTTTTTTTTTTTAGAACAGTTCCATTTTAGTTGTGTTTGAATGTATTTATACTGCACATGATCTGGTATTTCTACTTATTTGAAGTTTTTCCCCTTCAATTAATTTTAGGCCACAGTGATAATTATTTAGATGTCATTGAATCTGATGAAGGTGATTTGGAGGAAGACACTGAAGATGATAGTAAAATAGGAGATAATGAACAGTGGGAAGATAATGAAGAAACCTCAGAATGGGATGATGATGAAAGTGATAGTGGCCCTGATTTGGCTAGAGGAAAAGGAAATATTGAAACTAGTTCAGAAGATGAAGAAGATGATATGACTGAAATTTTACCAAAGGAACCTCTTTTCGAGCATGCATGGAGAGAATTAGATAAAGATGCCCCTCGGGCAGATGAGGTAAGTTTTTTTAACAGAACCAATTTATATTAAGGGCTTTAAATCAAAATTTTCCTGGTAGAAAATACTCTTATCTTGTGATTTTTTTGATTATTGACTTTAGCTATCAGTTTCCTTTTCTAAGCCCACCACAATTTTACCATCATACCTAAGAAACTTTTGTTTGTTAAGAGTGAGACTATGAAATGAATCACAGACCAGAAGAATTTTTAAAACTGGGTATAAACTGGTTTGCCCCCTTTTAGAGTTGGCCAAAAAAACTCATAATTATATTTCTATTTGCAAACTGAGGAATTGAATTTGAATGTTATTCTCTCCATTTTAGCTGATAATTCATTTAAAGTTTTAAGATAATTTATATTAAAGTGTAAAATTTATATGCCCATGCAGTAGTTTTATATTGTTTTGTCATTATGAATATAGGAATAATATAAAATGTAATACTTTATTTTCCTCAATTATGCAGATTACTCGTCGATTAGCAGTTTGTAACATGGACTGGGATAGATTAAAGGCTAAAGACTTGCTGGCTCTGTTCAATTCATTTAAACCCAAAGGTGGTGTTATATTTTCTGTGAAGGTAAGGGCTTTATTTCTCTTTGAAACTATTTCTCCAAGAATTTCAAATTCACTAATCTTTTTAAAAGTCATCTTTTGTTCTTAATAAAGGTAAACAGACGTACACCTATAAAAACTTTTTTTTATTGAAGCCTCTGACTTGAACAAAGACTATACTTAAGTTGTCTACTATAGACTGGTATCAACTCCATTTTTAAGAAATATATTCTTGGTCCATTCAACCCAATATTCTTCCTTCTCCCCTTCCCAGAGAACCATCTTTTAAAACAAATCACTTAAAGGGAAAAAAAAAAATAGAGAAAAAAGTCCAGCGAAGCTGAAAAACTCATCAAAAAATTTGACACAAATAGTATTTATTAATAACTTTAGTTTTGTTGTAAGGGAGAGGGTGTTTGTTTTTATTTTGTTTTTGTTTTTTGCTGAGGCAATTGGGGTTAAGTGACTTACATAGAGTCACACAGGTAGAAAGTGTTAAGTGTCTGAGACCAGAATTGAATTCACTTCCTCCTGACTTAAGGACTGGTGCTCTATCCTCTGCACTACCTACCTGCCTCCGTATAACTTTAGTTTTTAATTACCTAAAATTCCCTCTCCTTAATCCTACCTAGGAAACTGTCCTTAATTTAAAGAAAAGAAAAAACAAAAGAGGGAGAAAAATTAAGCAAAACTAACCATGAAAGCAAAGTACTGGTGTAAAGGAGTAAATTTCTGAAGTTTTCTGAGGAAGACAGTTTCTCAGTTTTTCAATATAAAAAGGTCTAATATGGTATGATTTCACTGAATGTGATTTAGATGGATCTTTGATCTTATTAGTTGGAATATCTACTCTATTCTATATCCTAAATGAGCCCCAGTATAGCTTTTCAGAACTCTTCCATGAAAAAAAAAATCCACTCAATTCTCTACTTTTCCTAACATGTCAATTTTGCCAGTACATTCACTAGGTCTTTAAGTTGGTGGGTTTTTTTGGTTTTTTGGTTTTTTTTTTTTCCCCTTTTTATTGCTGCTTGGCCAGCCTGCCATGTATTTTAAACACATTTTTGATTTTTGTTATTTCACCAGAAAATTTCAGCAAAACAAAATGAATGCTAATTGACTCCCTTCTAGCAAAGAAACTTTTCAAAAAGCATTCCCTGAAACCAGCTAAGCAATTAATCTGTTTCATGAGATTATGAAATGTTTTCAATTGATAGTAAATGTAATTTCCTACTATTATAACTTGCCTATTTTTAAAAGAAAGGAAGGATTTTGGTAGTTTATTACTAATCTTGATCATTGTATTTAATTCAAGTTTAGTTGACTTCAATGATGTAATCAGAGTGAACATTGGTTTTTTGATTCTTCATTACCACATTTGAAACCTCCCATTATTCATATTTGTAATTCTTTAGAGTGCAGTAATATATCATTATATTCTTGTATTATAATGTAACCTTTCTCAAATTTAGGGGCACATTTTTTATTTTTTTATTATCATACAAAATGTTACTACAGTGATTTTTGTATATAGTTTTCCTGCTGTCAATAACTTCCATATATAGATCAATATTTATAGATCTGTAATAATATTTCTAGTTAGGCTTCCAAGTTAAAGGATATAAATAGATTACTAAATTCACTTCTGTAATTCTCATTTCTTTACTAGAATTGATGGTCTAGTTAATCAGCTGATATTTCTACTATTTCTTAAGTACTTACTTTATAGAAGGTATTGAACTAGGTATTGGACCAAGAAAAACAAGTTTCTGACCTGAGCAAGCCTGCATTCTCTCCAGGGAAAGGGGGCAGACCTCGTATAGCTAAGGAGTTCAGAAAAAAATTCATAGAATTGATGTTTGAGCAGAATGTTGAAGGGATTTGGGAATTTTAAGTAAGGAGGGAGTAAATTCCAGGTATGAGAACATGGTAAGATGGAATACTGTGTCTTGAGGAACAGTAAGTCGGTCGGTTTGGCTGGAAAATAGATTTTATCACTGAAATGAAATAAAAATTATATTCAATAATAGGCCTTGTAATCATAGATTAAAAAGGAAATTAATCTTAAAGAATGAATGATTCAATGTACAAATAAAAATTAATTAATAAATTCATTAAAGGTAATGACAAGATAATGTACCAAAACCAGGGAGAGTCAAAGCCATATTTTGGAGTGGGGAGTGGAAATTTATATCTCTAAACACTTGTATCAAAAAAAGATAGAAGTAGTAGATCAATGAATTTAATGTGTAACTTTAAAAAAAAAAAAAACCTAGAAAATTAACATTAAAAATCCTTAAACACCAAATTAGGAATCCAGAAAATAAGAGAAGGGTTAATAAAATTGAAGTAAAAACACAACTAAACTTAGAAGTTAGAGGGGAGGGGAGGGAGAGAAGGTAAAATAAATTGTATGATTTTTTGTTTTAAAGAAGAAAATAAAATGATCAGATTTAAAAATGAAAAAGTGAAGTAAAATTAGTTTTTTTTAAAAGTTTTTTTTGCACAAACAAGACCAGTAAAACCAATAATTAGAAGAAAGGGATGAGGATCTTTGTAGCAGGTTTCTCCAATAATGGTTTCATTTCTTGGGAGGGGAGTATGTGGATAGATGGGTGGGTAGGTACATTTATGAAATATAGAAAGAAAACTAAATCAAATTTATAAAAATAATAGCCATTTTTCAGTTGAAAAAATAGTCAAAGGATGTGAACAGGCAGTTTTCAGGAAAAATAAAAATCAAGTGTTTAATCAATAGCCATATGAAAAAATGCTCTAACTGACTAAAATAAATTGAAATAACTCTACAATACAACCTCATACCCATCATATTGATTGAAATGACAGAAAAGGAAAATGACCTGTCTGTGGAGGGCATAAGGGAAAATCAGTACATTGATGTGCAGTTGGTATAACCGTGAACGTCCATTCATTCTCAAGAACTGTTTGGCAATTTGCCAGAAGAGTTCTGAATACAACAGTACCATGGCTTGGTCCATATTCCAAGTAGATTAAAGAAAAAGATAAACGGTCCATACATATAGACATATTTATAGCAACCCTTTTTATGATTGCAAAAATTTTGAAGTAGAAGTGTTGCCTGTCAATTGGGGAATGGCTTGACAAATCATGATAAATGGATGTGATGAAGTATTATGGGCTGTAAGAAGTGATCAAGGAGATGGCTTCAGAAAAACCTGGGAAGACTAATGTGAACCTGATACAAAATAAAATGTTAGATTCAGGTGAACAATCTACATAGTAACAACAGTATCCTGTGAAAGACTTAGTAACTCATCAATAAAATGATCCACCACAATTCCAAAGGACTCATGGTGAAAAATAACTATCCTTTTCAGATAGAGAACTAATGGACTCAGAGTCAGATTGAAGCATATTTTTTTTCCTTTGTTTTTCTTGTTTGTTTTTTTCTTTTTGGAACATGGCTCATAATAGAATTATGCTTTCCCTACTTCATATATATAAATATATAGTATTTCTTTCCTTGTCATTGGATATGGAGTGAAGGGAGAGAATTTAGAACTGAAAATAAAATAAATTTAAACACTTAATTTGGTTAGCAACTTTGTGAAACCAAATGGAAATTTCATAGCGTAAGACTGCATTTGTAGTATGAAGTATTTGATTTCAACAAGACATTTTACAAAAGCTAATGATACTCAGAAATCTCGTGATTGAAACAAAAAAGTGCTAAGTTTGGAAATCAGAGGAGAGGCTCTTTGTTTGAAATCAGATATCTGCCTCTTAACTGTGTGACAGTGAGCTAGTCGCTTAACTTCTCAGCTTCAGTTTCTTCACCTATAAAGTGAAGATGATTACAAAGATCCCTTCCAGCTCTTGAGTTTACAGTGCCATAGTCATATCCCTAGCAAGACATCACAAATTGAGTTGTTTGCCCCCAAGTTATTTGTTTCTCGACTTCTTGAATTACTTTACATATCTTAGTGCATTTCTAAGGATTAATGTAAACTAAATGTAAACCTAAGCAGAATTGTGTGCTTATGCATTTGAACATCAATAGGTAGCCTTTGTCTTTTAACCAAATTGTTTTATAACTTGTTCTCTGCATTACTTTTAGATCTATCCTTCAGAATTTGGGAAGGAGAGAATGAAGGAAGAACTTGTCCAAGGACCTAAAGAATTACAAAGTATTCCTGAAGATGCTCCTGAAAAAGACTGGTACTAAAACCAAATTTTTGAAAAATCAGTTTAAAAAATAAAATTAATAATTCAGATTCCATTATTAAATTTTCCATTCATTTTGATAGGTTCTGAGGTAAAGTTTGTTAACTCTGTAAAAAAAAGGAGGGTGGGGGTAAGGGAAGAGGCAGTTGAATGATGAATCTAGTCATGATGAACTAGATCAGAAAAAAATAATGCTTACATAACAGAATATCCTAATGACACTTGGTTAACCTAGTTCATATTCCTGTTGATAAAAAGATGCAATATATCTCCTATAAAATCTGTAATTCAGACTAATGGCTACTGATCTTGACACAGGATGATTTTGATGAAATTTTTCTTTTCAGAGAATTATTCTTCAAACTGCTTTCTAAGATTAACTTGAAGCTTTCTTGCTTCTATAATTTTAGTAATAAAAGGATGAGATCTGTACTGTCCAGTGATCTTGAACAGTAGTAATTTCTTTTGAGCCACTAGATGGAGCTATTAGTACCAGTTAGTGAAGTTTAACAGCAAATGGTTCCAAAAGAAATCTCAAAGTTTTTAGCATCATTGAGTAAAGCATTAGTAATCATTAGGGAAAATTAAATTATAGCCCATAACAGTTAGGAAAATATTTTATAACTGATGGAAAATATGAACTTAGTGCAAATGTTTTGCCAAATCAGGAACCTTTTATATTATCCTTAATCCTATCTAGCGAGGCATATTTTATTAAATACTGATTTCTTCCAGTGGTTTCATTTTAGAAAGTTATGTATGGTGACAAAAATATTCTTCCCAAAGTATAATTAAGTTTGTAAATAATTGTGCACAGAGTTCTCAAATTGACTTTCTAGCTGCCAAATTTCATTGACAATATTACTTGGAAAGTTTAGTCTTTCTCAAGAAAAAATAAGTTACTTGCACTGAAGAATTTGGGGGAGTAGATAAAAACCAGATTATAAAAACCATGGTTTGAAGAAAAGGCTAGTTTGTATATATTTTGATTGAAGGATTTATCTTTCAAAAGCAAAAGTTTTTACTTGTATATAATTACCTTTAATGGTTTTATTTTTCTTTTATAGGAGCTCTAGAGAAAAATTAAGAGATTATCAGTTCAAGAGACTAAAATACTTTTATGCAGTTGTAGACTGTGATTCTCCAGAAACAGCTAGTAAAATTTATGAAGACTGTGATGGACTGGAATTTGAAAGTAGCTGTTCCTTTGTAGATCTGAGGTAACTTTAGTTATTCATCTTTACAGTTTCTTTTACATATTGCAATGCAGAATAACTTTTTTGGACCAAGATGGACATTTTCATATTCTCATATACACACACACACACACACACACACACACACACACACACACACACACACACACACA